>JAFBJS010009183.1:15098-37528 GCA_016785265.1 Paraplagusia blochii | reverse complement strand
CATGTCCAAACCATCTCAATCTGTCTTCTCTAGCTTTTTCTCCAAACTTTCCTGTCTGTGTTGTCGCTCTAATCACCTCATTCCTGATCCTGTCCATCCTTGTCTCTTCTAAAGAGAATCTCAGCATCTTTAACTCCTCCACCTCCAGCTCTGCCTCCTGTCTTCTCCCTATTCCTAGTGCAGGGGTGGGCAAACTTTTAGACCTGCGCGCCACAATTTCTCCTAAAATTGGACACGGGGCCGAGTCAAGAGCAGAGAGATGGAGCGTTCGTGTAAGCTAAGATAAATGGCAAGTAAAAGTCATGTATCAAACCCAAAATACTAAATTTCTAATAGCCTTTATAATGTCATCTACTGGGGAAACGCAGGCATTGTAGGGAGAAGTCGGAAGTTTAATTATAATATAAATAAATTATTTAATATGGACAGGGATGGCGGGCTGCATTAAAAGGCTCAACGGGCCGCATATGGCCCCCGGGCCTTAGTTTGCCCACCCCTGTCCTAGTGTCTCTAATCCATCCATCATGGCTGGTCTCACCACTGTCCTGTAAACCTGTCCCTTCACCTTAGCTGACTCAGATCACTCCTGACTCTTTTCTCCAGTTGTTCCATCCTGCCTGTCCTCTATTCTTCTCCTCCTCTCGTCCACAGTCTCCACTGCTCTCAACAATTTCATAAAGAGTCATATCTGGGGATAAAAAGACAAACCTCAAGTCAAATGTTTGTCAAACACATGTAGAGAGGAGAATTCCCTAGCATTACTACAGTTTTCCTCCACTGGAAATAAACATGACAGGTCTGACCAAAGAGAACGGTGCAGTTTTCCACTCTGTGTCTTCACTTATTGCCCCATCTGCCCTCAACTACTCACTTTCTGACCATCTGTAAAGCTTTGAAATTTTTATGACAGTGTGGTTTGTGACATTTTCCAATTCTTTCTTCTCTGTCTTTGTGCCTGAGGCTGAAAACTTAGTTTGTTTCTGATTAAAAAATGTCAGCTGGGTTTTTTTTTGCTTCCTCATAAACTGTGAGCAATTGGGTTTCATTAACTTACAGACGGGCTTAAGACAACAGCTAAACTAGCCAACTGGCTCGGTCAATGGAACAGGGCGTAGATACTGGTTGCCAAAGACTTGGTTTCATGAGGGAATTGGGTCATGGTTAACTAACCCCACACTAACCCCATTCTACAGTAAATACTGATTCTGTGGAAAAGGAGGGACTGTGGACGAAAATCTGGTGCTGCTCCAGTCCAATGTAATGACTATGACCCCAGGAGGTTCAGTAATTTAGCAAATCTTTGTCACTTCTCAGTTCAATGACGGGTTAGAAAAGTATTAAAAACCATTGAACAAATAGGTGGACAATCACCATTAAGAAGAGACTAGGCAAACTACGGCCCGGGGGCTGGATGTGGCCCGTTTGGCATTTCAATCTGGCCCGTCAAACTTGCTCAAATTAATCTAATAATTTGCATTATTAGGATACCTCTACCTCTTCCCTGCCCAAATTGACCAATAGATGGCGGAGTTTACACATCATTCATCTTACTTACTTTACACAAATCATCTTTCTGGATCTTTTACTGCCCATTGGGGCAGAATCAAATATAATATATGTAAATATTTGATATACAAAATATTTGCATCACACATCTACAAAGGGTTACTCAATAGGGCAAGAAAAACAGCTAAAAAGCTTCGATCTGTGGTGATGTGGTGATGTACCTTCCTCAGGTCTCCACCCTGACAGTACTCCATAGCCAATAGTGGCAGGTCGTTCGTGGCAACCAGCTTCTGCATCCCTTCAGGAACGTCTCTGGCTGCAACTACGTTCACATGATTCAGCCTGAGAAAGCAGAGATAAGAAGACATCAATCTAACACCCTTATAAAATACAGTGTAAACATGGAGAGAAAGGTGAAGCATAAATCAGTTTATTTTTACTATTCCAAGACGATTGATGTTAAATAACTGTATTTCAGGTTGTTGCACATCCTCATCCTCTTGGAAAAAAAACAAAAGAAAAAATGAAAATAACAAACGATGACTCACACTGAAACAACAACACTGTATCACTCTGTGTGGTAACAGCAGGGATGGAAGATTCAATGGAATAATATTTTTATCTTCAAAGAAAAGCATGTATTGGTTTTGGCTTTGTTTGTTTTGTTGGGAATAACGACAACAAAGGCATTTCGTTTTTTCTCATACTATGACTTGTGTTTAATTTACTGTTAAATCCATCGTTCATATAACTACCAGTGTGCTCGCCGCATGCAGGTAGGTCGACACTGGGGTGTAGCCAGAACCCATAAAGTGGGTGGGCCCCGAAAAAATCAGTGTGGGCCAACCCCAAAGTATTATAGCCAAGTTTGATCAGCCCTCTCATTGGATGGGGCCGGCCTGACTGACAAGTGGGCGGGCCCAGGCCCACCCGTGGCTATGCCTGTGGGCTGACAGTAGGGTGCAGTGTGATTTGGGTTCCCTGACTACAGGTCCCTGACTTCCTCTTATTCTGACAGGATTATGACTCAGGGACACGTACAGTACCAACAACATATAATGTGATTGGATGAGACAAAACTCTTTAGCCACAGCAACGTTGCTCAGGTCTGGAGGTGGTTATGCAAAAAAAAACTTAGGATCTGTTGTATTAAAATTGAATCAAGTGACCATGACAAGCCACAGCACCATTGATATGGATATGTTGTGTAAGACCCGCCCTCCTTGGAGGAAGTGGATGAGTAGAGCGCTAATAGGAAACGAAGAGGAAGGTTACTAAGCTAACCAGCGACTGCCGGACTTCCTCGTACAGTAGTATGACCAGGATAACCTTGAGTTTCTCTGAGGTCATCAGTGTCATCTGACTCACCTGGTTTTCATCACTTCCTGTTCAGTAGTGGTGCTGGTCTCACTAAGTAGCCTGATACATAAATATTGTATATCTCCCTCTTCCACTCTGTCTTTATGGTGTTATTGTTCATGGTATGTTGTTTATGTTGTTTCTGGTTTAGGTTCCTGTGTTTTTGTTCCTGTTCTCCTTCTGGATTGTTCCCCCGTTTGTTCTTGCTTGACCCTGTTTTTTTATGTGAGTTTGATCTATTCAGGTTTTGTCTCTGTCCCTTATCATTGTCTCTCTCACTTGAGTCCTACCTGTTTCCATGACTTTGTCTTATTGTAACAGATTATGTGTAATCACTAGTGTTGAACATTAACGACACGTTCAGTACATAAAAGTATAAGGTGGTCATGAGACAAAACCTGAAAAACATTTGTCCTTAAGTCAATTCATTCATTCTTCTTTATTCTCTTTTATGTCACCTGGTTATAGGGGCAGCAGTCTCCATGACTGGCACCCAAATCACACTGCTCCATACTGTGAGCCTTCCTGTGGGTGGTAAATCCACTGGAACTTATGTGGGTTTGAACAGTGCAAAGCTTTTCGGACCATCTCAGTGGCAACCTGTCAGCCATTTGATTGAGGACATAAGTCCACTTCCTTTCTAGCTAGGCCACCACTGCCGCCCAACAGCTAAACAATGAACTATTGATGTATGATAATAGCTTTATGCCGATATTGTCAAAACGATATATCTCCCATTGTGATATCAACCAACCAGTTATTTGTTACCGGATCACAGGGGTCAGCTGATGACACCCAAATCACATTGCACCATACTATGCTCAGTGGCTACCTGGCAGTTGGTGGATTTGAACCTGAAGCCTGGGTCCACTTCCTTAATCGGTCAGAACTGCCGCCATCTTGGCAACATTTATTCATTGGTACAAAGCACTAAATGAGTACGGGATTATTTAAATAAGCTGCAATGCTGCCATCTAGTGACCTGTGCGCACGCAGATCTATGAAACAATTTCATTTGGTGAAACCCAGGGTTTGTTTGATCGGGTTGTAATTACTGGGTAAAAATTAAATAACAAATCTTACAGACATTACATTACATGCTAATTATGATAATGTCACACAGTTTATATAACTGTGTGTCCCTAGAATAAATAGTTTATATTAGGTTTGGTTAAATTTTTTTTTTTTTTCCATTAGGTGTTCTATGAGGGTGTCTCCAGTTAAAAATATTGTTATTATTTTTAAGTGTTTGTGGATGAATATGTCTGCGTTAAGTTGCCGTAATAACATGATGGTAGGTTGCTATGTATGTGTCCCCTGCCCTGTGGTTTCTTCAAGAGTTGAGCGTGGGTGCATGGGAAAGTTGTGGCTGTGGCAAGTCTGAAAACAACACACTTGTTAAACCAGGACACGAAAAAATAAATGCTTTTAAAACCTTAAACCTACCAGTAAATAAGAAAAGACGAGCTCGTTTTACAGTTTAAATATGACAGAACAACAGGACAAAGTGCCAACCACCAACACAACACAAAAACTGGAGGTGTTAATAGGCTAAACCAGATGTGTGGAAATTAAACGCACCAAACTAGAGCGAAATGAAGAGGCGGCAGTGGCACATTACCGGGTCAGAAATAGTCACAGAGGAACCAAAATAACACAGACAACCATGTTGTTCTCATTATTAAAGGTCTTGTGTGACTTTTACAGTTTCAGGATACAAATTTAGGGTTTGTGAATTGTGAAAAAACAGGCAGAGATGATTAGTTAACTGTCACACTCATAAGGTCCCATGTCATGGAATCCAGAACCAAAACATTTTCTCTGAGGCCGGAATAGGACTGACGCAAAGACTAAACGTTTGGATGTTAAAAATAAAGACGGAAAGAACCCAATTTTGGGGGGAATTTCTACAGTGAAGTTAAAAAAAAAAATACAACAAATGTGTCACATTTTAAGGTGAATCACGGCTGTATTAGAAACTCCTGAATTTGTTAAAATAAACATGGATCCCCAGATCTGCAGATGTGCGACTGTTTGTTTTAAACCAAACAAAACTGGAGAAAAACACAAAACTCAGAACTGGTGGAACATCAACAAACACGAAATGAAAGCATGTAATTTTAAAGGTGTACATTTCAGCGATAGTTTTATCTAAAATTGAGTTTTTTGCTGGACAACGTAGTATTTCTACGCTGGACAACGTAGTATTTCTACGTTGTCCAGCAAAAAACTCAATCAAAAACAGATTTTTTTTTCATATTCATATTCATGACTATTTACCACATATTGTAAAGACATGATGCAGAATTCAGGTGCAATGTTACAGAACTAGAACTGAATCCAATTTAACATATTCTGTATTTTGTTTCGCCTAATGTAGCGCCCCCTAGTAGACATTAAACCTGTACTTCTAGGTGAACATATGAAGGGAATGGAGTAGAAAAATGTTGACTACATAAGGTCCCATGTCATGGAATCCAGAACCAAAACATTTTCTCTGAGGCCGGAATAGGACTGACGCAAAGACTAAACGTTTGGATGTTAAAAATAAAGACGGAAAGAACCCAATTTTGGGGGGAATTTCTACAGTGAAGTTAAAAAAAAAAATACAACAAATGTGTCACATTTTAAGGTGAATCACGGCTGTATTAGAAACTCCTGAATTTGTTAAAATAAACATGGATCCCCAGATCTGCAGATGTGCAACTGTTTGTTTTAAACCAAACAAAACTGGAGAAAAACACAAAACTCAGAACTGGTGGAACATCAACAAACACGAAATGAAAGCATGTAATTCTAAAGGTGTATATTTCAGCGATAGTTTTATCTAAAATTGAGTTTTTTGCAGGACAACGTAGAAATAAGATTTTTTTTTAATATTCATATTCATGACTATTTACCACTTATTGTAAAGACATGATGCAGAATTCAGGTGCTATATTAGAGAACTAGAACTGAATCCAATTTAACATATTCTGTATTTTGTTTCGCCTAATGTAGCGACATTCAATGTGATCCAGTAGTTTCTGAAGATACAAACAACACACGCCAATGACAACTCTGCCTCTCACCCACAATAACTCCTCCTCCTCTCCCTCTTCCACTGTCTATGTATGGACATTAACTTTGTGCTAAAGCAGGGGTCTCAAATTGGGGCCCGTGGGCCATCTGCCGCCCGTGGAACGATATTTTGCGGCCCCCGCCTTGATGTGAAAGTTGAATTTATAATAATATTTTATTACACAGAATCTATGGGAAACTGATTTTTTTGTTACATTTTTTCTTTTGTATTGAACATTGAAAGCTGACGCCCCCTCGTTGAAATGATAGTGTGAGTCGTGGCCCTCAACTTATTGAGTTTGAGACCCCTGGTCTAAAGGAATGTTAAAGTTTATCATCACTTTTATGTGTTGTTTTTATGTCTTTATTTTTTATTCTCCCTCTTAGGGAATAGTTCTTTCTTATTTAGAGTAGTATTGGCATTTAAATGTCAATTACAGACTAAAATTTTAAATATCTAACATTTTGTCATACAAACAAGCTCAGTCTATTGTATTAGTGAGGGGCCCCTGCATCTTAGGTGCTATGGACTCTATAAGGAAATAATAGAAAAAAAAACAAAACAAATATCATATCAGGCGTTGAACTGACCTCCTCATGATCTGGATCTCCAGACACCATCTCTCTCTGTTTCTCTCACTCAGCTCCTGACGGCACTGTTTAATGGCAATTTGTTCCTGTGTTTCCTGTAGGTACAAACACACACATAACACAAATATTTTTTAGATTTCTATTTATATAATGCTTATATCTCTTTCTTTAATATACAGTATGCTTTTATAATAACATTATATCATGTTCAGTACAACAAAACCCCTTTTACTGGTGGATACTGCAAGTTGTTCATGTACTTAATAATGGTGTAGTCAATAAAAAAGAAATTCCCTGGTTAGTCAGTGCACGCTGTACACGTGTGGATATTTTGTGAGTTGGCAAAATGACGATGACCTCTCACTACCTGTTTCTCATGACATCACTTAGTATATTGGACACACCCTGCTTCCTATAACACGATCTGTGAATCAATAACACTGCAATAGATGTTGAGAATCAAGGAAATTTCCCAACGAGGAAGTGACTAATCCCGGTGGCAGCAGTGCCCTCTCATATCCGTTGTTCTTTTCCTCTCTGGATTTCTGTAGCAGCATCGCTGACCAGCCCTGTGCCAACAGTTAAACAATAGTTCAATTGTTAACTAATAATACCACTTCCTTGATTACTTTAAATATCAGTGAAGGACACTAAGAAAATTCCTATATTTATACACACGTTTTTGTACATAAATATACGTATAGTAAAAAAATTATAATAATTTATATTAACACTGATATAATAGTAGTAATAGTGGTGATATTATTAATAATGGAATACATCAAAATCATTACTGTTGTTGTTGATGTTCAATCTAATCCAGACATGGGCAAACTAAGGCCGGGGACCCGATGCTGCCCGTTAGACTTTTTAATGCGGCCCGCCAAACTTGATCAAATTAAATCATATATTTATATTATCATTATATTTCTGTCTTTTCTCTGCAATGCCTGGGTTTCCCCAGTAGATGATGTCAAAGGGATATTAGAAATGTAGTTCTTTAAGTTTTACACATGACTTTTATATGACACTTATCTTAGTCCAAACAAACGCTCCATCTTTCTGCTCTTGACATGGCCCAAGTGTCCAATTTTAGGACCAATTGTGGCCTATGAGTCAGAACATTTGTCCACATCTGCACTAACCTAAAAAAATATTTGGGGTAAAATGGGATTATAATCTGTTATGTCTTAAACTCGCAAGAAAATATTTATAAAAACCTGCAGACTCAGTATAGAGAATTATCTTACAGATGGATGTGTGTGATTTGTTCACGTATGTGTGGTGCATCCGAGGCGTATGATTCAGGCGGCAGGTGTGTTTGTTCTCATAATGCACTCCCATCCTGTGAGTTAGACTGAAGTCATCACAGCAGGCACCATTTTTACAGCACTTGGCCCAGAGGACCACAGAGTTGACTGCAAATTGTTTTCTAAAAAGTTGCTGTTAAATAAGGAGAAAGCCCACTGTCTGTGGACCTAGTTTTTTTTTGTCTGTGTTTTCAGACTTAACTCAGCTGGAAAAACACCTAAATGTTACTCATTTACAAAATGTGTTCAATTAGAGGGTTGTAAAGTTACGGACGCTTGTGTTATATGGTTTACTGTTAGCTTTACGTGTCGCCAAACGTCAATATGCAGGATTTCTTACGTTGACGGTAAATGTCTGCGTAACTACGCTGTCACTATGTTCTGGGATGTCATGGATTTGCGGTCAGAATTCTTCCACCACTGTTACAGTCACAGATAAATCCTGCACCTTATTCTGCCATCTTGTGACATTTCCGAATCCTCCAGTTCCCAGTCGCTCCTTCTGCTCCCAGGGCCCGCAGACCAGTGGCTGCTGCAGATGAACTCGCTTCATGGCCTCCACAGCAGGTTCTACATCCAAAACACCAACACAAATCAACATATGAACTATATAAAAACATAATAAACTGGCCGTATTTTTGAGATGCTAAACTTTCCATCAGGGATACCCCAACCCACTACACCAGACTGTGGTGGACCTGAGTAGCTCCTTCAGCTACCACAGGTCCTTTATACACACTTTCACCTTTGTATATTACATTATTACATTTTTCTACTTTTTCTACAACTATTTTATTGGTGTCTATATCTAAGTACAGTATATATAACATATATACATTTTCTAATATTTTTTCATTATTTATTATTCTTATTCTTCTCATTTCTAATTTTTACTTGTTTCTTTTTTGGTGCTACTGTAAAACTGTGTGTTTCCCCCTTGGGAGAGGAACAATAAACTATTCTATTTTAATTATATTTAAATTATATTGAGATAAATTGAGAAAAAAAATTCTCAAATATTTAATACTAGAAAACCAACATTTTCCTGTAAAATTTAAACTTTCTTGTTTTTTTTTTAACTTGGCCATGGTAACAAACATGTTAGAATTTTAATTGTAAAGTTTTCTGTAACTAAACTTAGATAATGAACTCACATAATAATAATAATATAATAATGTGGTAATTAATCGTTTTTATTATATTTTATCATGTACAACACAAAATAAGAGCAAAGATTACATATATTTTTTACATGCATCGTTATAGTAATTTTCTAACATTTAGTAATGTCAAAGTCACAGTCATATTTTTCAAACTATTATAAAATATATGTAAAGCAGTTGCAGCTCAAATTTCTTTATATTAACAAAAACTGTAAAAGAATAAACATTTATTTACGAACCAATACAACAGTTATACATGGATAACTCCTAAAAATGAGGAGTTATAATAATTAAACAGAGGAAAGGCCCTCACAGTGTCAAAGTTGTTATAAAAGAACATTAAACTAAGCAAAGGAATCAGTCTAAGTCTATTTTTAACGTTCTAACTTTCAATTAATGGAAACTTTACTGGGACTTTCAGCCCTAAACCTCTAACCCTGCTGTTGCTGCTGTCTTCACTGTGTCCTGTACATGTTTTCGTTTTTTAATGTAATGAAAACTCACGAGTTGAACCTACCTTACACCTCGTATCTACCGTTAACGCGTTTTCAGGCGTTATAACACAGTGGGTCGCCACGTTATAACGGTGTTAAAATGTATATTACATTCATATACATTAAGGCGAAGAAGAGAAGAGAGAGAGAGAGAGAGAGAAAAAAAAAACAAATCTCAAAAACTTTCTACTTCCTGATGTGAACATTTCCTGTAAAACTGTGAGGCTCCGCCCACTGGTGACGGGAGCTGCTGCTGCTGTGAAAGGACAAGAATTATTCTGAAGAACTTCTCCTGTGGCGACTTACACATAAAAAAAAAAATCATCAAGTTATTCATTGTTGTGATTAATTTTCATCGGGGATTCGTCTGAACTCTGAACGAGGGTTTATTTATGATTAAAAACCCGAATATTTCCCCTTTCCCACGATTGACCATCTACGTCATCATGACGCCACTTCTAGGAGTCAGGTGAACAAGGGATACCAAATATTACTGTGTAGTTACATCATGACGGTTGTGAATGATTTTTCTATCGAGAGTTCGAAGTAGGGGTGACTAATATCAACTTTTGCTAATATCCGATTTAGCCAAAGATGTAGCGATTCTCTGAAGGAGGGACAAGGATGGACAGGACCAGGATTGAGGGACAACATGGACAGGTTCGGAGGTTAGGTGCTGAGGATCAACTGTACAGAGCAGCCAAGACTGTAAAAGAGAGGTATGAGGATTTAGGGATGGGGGGCAAAGGAAACATTGTCCCTTTGTCCTCGCTCCCAAATTGGGGAAACATTGGGTCCAATAGAAAAACTGTAGAAGCCCAGCTATGGGGTATAGGACAGGATTTAACTGTTTACTTCCCGTTAGCAGCTACATTTGTAGGGAATGTCCCTGAACTATAAGAACATATATCTGTAATCCTCAGGAAGTAGAGCCTCGATATTTTAGACAACCTACAGAGAGTTTCAAAGAGTTTTCGAAGTTAGGAATAATTGAGGTAAAGCAAAACACTTGAGAATCAAACCTCCAAGCCCTTTACAGGTTCACAAGGACGTACATTTGAAGCTCTAAATATCTTAAATCAAGAAAATAAAAGGAAAGAGATATAGTTCAACTTACAAAGAAGTACAATTACACTTTATTGTAGTACTGAGGAAAAAAAGCATGTTTCCCAGGGTCACACGCGCCCCCCTCAGCATCGCACCATGCCCCCCCAGGCGGGCCCGCCCCACACTTTGAGAAGCACTGCCTTAAATACAGAGTAATGTGTGTAAATGAAAGAGAGAACTGTGGAAAGGTGTAGATTGTGAGGATCAACCGTTCAGAGCAGTGGAGACTGTTGAAGAGAGGAGAAGAACAGAGTACAGGCTCTTAGAGAGAGACAAGGATGAACAAGATCAAGAATGAGGTGATTAGAGGGACAACACAGACAGGAAGGGTTGGAGAAAAAGCTAGAGAAGACACATTGAGATGGTTTGGACATGTTCAGAAGAGGGACAGTAGATACATTGGTAGAAGAATGATCCTAGAGGTGAAGCTACCAGGTAGGAGACAAAGAGGAGACTGAAGGATGCAGTGAGGGAGGACATGGAGGTAGTTGGAGTTAGAGTTGAAGATACAGAGGACAGGGGGAGATGGAAAACAATGATTTGCTGTGGCAATCACTTAATTGTCCTATACTGTTATCCTCCAATTCAGACAGATGCCACCATTTGCAACCAAAACTGCGGTTAACGTCTCAGAACCCTATGTGTGATTGCATAAAATTTAGCAAAAAAATGCTAAGTATTGTGTTTTAAGCCAATATTATGCCAATATAAGGCCAATAATATATGCTAACCAATATAACTACGACATCCCTAGTTCCAAGAAACGTTTAATTTCTAAAGTTAAAATCAGAACTATATTACTTTATCATGTCTGTCAACATGCAACATACATATATTTCATTGGCTATTTTTTTTACATTGTATCTGTATTTTAATTTTAAAGTTTTGATACAATTGATACGATACAGACAATGTCAAATACTAAATATTAGTTAGAATAGTATTCCAAAGACTGATTGTCGTTATGCGTCCGATAGTCAATGGTTAATGTTGTGGTCATGCCACTGAGTATAACACAGTAGGTGTTGACAAGCTGTGGTCAGACAGTGGTCGGTGGTTATGACAACTAACTCACCCTAGCTGACTCTCTTTGGAAATCCCGTCCCAAAATCGTCACAGACATTCCACAAACATTCATCTTAAAATGCTAACGTCAACGTCCTTCATATTTCGATACATTTTAAACCATATTTCTTTTATTTTGAGAAACGTCCCAACACCCCTTAGAGATGTCGAAACTCCTCGGAAAAAAACTCGGCCAGTTAAGTGTTCTGAGGAGAGCTAAAAATACGACAAAGAGTAGATACTTTTTTCAAGGCTAGTTTCGTCCACTGGTGGATTGTTTTCACTGGAACTTAACTCTTGAAAGAAAATAGTAATAAATGCTGTGTTTGGTAATGAGGCTCTGAAGAATTTCTCGAGTTGTTTTGAAGTTGCCCCATTAACTTCTTCTAAAAACACAGATAAACGCAGATGAACCTCCTTACATGCATGACGTAGTTCAGCTGAAAAAGCTTTGCTGACGTCTCCGTCAGAACCACATCCCCGAGTTTGTTTAATGGAAAATGTCCTGTTCATCCCAACAAACAGTGACTTATTCCCAAAAACTTCGATTTTAGAATTCATTTCCAACGAATAATCCATGTGATTCCTATCTCTTGGTTTGGGTTAAATGTTTTTCTTAATTACATATCATTACACCAAGTACATTTCGAGGGAAATTTTTGTTAACACAACAATAAATCAGTAATTTGCAGTTACTGGTAGTAACACCAGATGAGTTTTCTGCTGAATAATGTTGATTGTGTTTCATGGTTGCGGCAAAATGTGCAGCCAATGAGAACACAAATGTGACAAGGGAAAAAAAATGATATTTCTTCTTGACAGTCAATGTAAAGTAAAGATACAGTAACTTTTAAAACAAATGTAAATAAACCTTTACTAATGTTTAATATATAACTATACAGTATAAACATTGCAGGGTAGGATACACATATTCCACCAAACATTTGCATTTGTGAGCATTCTCTGTTTTTCAGCATGGTTCCTAAATCTCTAACAAATGGAAGGCTGACGCTAAGCTATCTATCTTAGCAAGCAATAAAAGGACTTGAACATTAACAATCCACAGTAAATGAAACCACTTTGACTCCAACAAAGGTTGTAACAGTTTTCCAGATGAATTAAGCTCATTTCCAGTAAAAGGGAAGGGTTGAATAGAGAGGAAAGTGGTTGCGAGAAATTAGTCTAATGTTATGTTGGTGTCGTCTGACATCGAGGTTTAAAGACCTAATGAATCACAATGTAATTTACTGTCATCCAACCATCCTTAAACAGGCAACGATGGACATTCAAGAAGACAGCAAGCAAACTCCTTGTCATTGTGATAGAGACCACTTAAGAAACATAGTGGGCAGCTTTGAATCAGTGAGTGGGGGCGCTTCCATGCATAGAGAACCTCGGTGGTAACTTGGCAGTTGGTGGATTTGAACCTGGAACACTATGGACCCAAGTCTGGTTCCTTTCCATTGTCCCTGACTGTGTCGACTTGGGTGTACTAACAGAGTAACCTGATATAAATGGCTAAAAAGCAGATTCTAAGATGCTTCACTGCTGGTTTTCATATGGTCCACACAGGTCTTGAGGACCCAAGTCTATTTCCTTAACCACTAGGCCACCACTGACGCACAGAAGAATTATTAACGTAACTAATATTGTTCATTGCTGTGAAATAAACCCATTTTTATTGATCAGGTTGAGAAACTCTCCTGCATTAACATAGTTAAATGTAAGCTCCCGCGGCCATACAAGGCAACTTGGCGGTCCACATTTGGCTGCCGGGCCTTGAGTTTGACACATATGTTCTATAGCAGGGGTCTCAAACCCAAATAAGTTGATGGCCACCGCAGAGTCATTTCACCAAGGGGCTGCATCAGCTTTCATTGTTCAATGCAAAAAAAAAACTCAGTTTCCCATAGATTCTATGTTAAACAGGAGAAGACTGTGGATCAGGGTTTTGAGGACTATAGGATTTGCCATGAAATGTGGAGAACAAATTTATAAAATATTATTATAAATTCAACTTTCACATCAAGATGGGGCCCCAAAATATAATTCCACGGGCCGCAAATGGCCCACGGGCCGCGAGTTTGAGACCCCCGTTTTCTAGAAACCTTCCTCCCAAGATACTTCAGAGTCCACCCTGCGCCTAATTAACGTCGTAACCTCGGCTTCTCCAACAGGTCGATTCCTCGATTAGCCTCACCCAGTCCGGCTGCATCCTCTTCATCATCACGGTCCTCATCACTATCCGGCAGGGTCGGCACTCCCCCGGCTGAGGTCACCGTTTGTCCTTCCTCCTCCTGCTCCCTCCTCCCGCTCCTCATCCCCTTCCTCCTCCACCTCCTCCTCCTCCTCCTGGACCGCGCCGATAAAAGCTGGGAGTCTGCAGTTACACCAGCGCAGTCAGAGCGACCGATCCCAGAGAGGCTGACAGGCTGCTCCACCGCAAACACGCTGAGTAGTAACCGCTGCACAAGACTTTATATCAGGTAGGAACACGTTTCCTTCGTGTGTTACACGGACATCACATTGTTGGACAGTGTCTTTACCTCGGGGATAGCACCAGCAACTTTTTGGGGATCGACCGGAGCATCACTCGACTTTTTCCCATTGTTTTGCAGGGTTCATTTTTAAGTCTGAATATTTTTTAACGCAGTAAAATAAAAAGTTTTGCAGTATTTAATAGTACTACACTAAAAGTAAGGTCTACGCCATCCAGTTTTGTAGCATAATCTAAAAACTGCTTATGAGGTGATTTTCTAGGTGTTAATGGAAGTCTTTGTCTTTATGTGGCCCGTTGAGCTTTTTGATGCGGCCTGTCAACTTTGTCCAAGTGAAATAATTTCTTTATATTATCATTATACTTTTGCCTTTTTCCTGCAATAGTTCGTTTCCCCACTAGATGGCGCCATAACAGGTATTAGAAATGTAGGATTTAAGATTTTATAGATAACTTTTACATATCATTATCTTATCTTAGTTCAAACGCAAAATCCATCTTTTTGCTTGCTTGACTCGGAGCCGCTCGTTTGCCCATGTTTGGTTTACGGCCAATCAATGGGGGTGATTCTCCAAACTCTAATTAAGTTGATAAAACTGTCTTTTGCATTTACATGAAGGGCGAAAAACACAATTAGACTAAAATTTGTTTCTAAGATGTCTTTGTGACAGTAGATTAGTGTTATCAAACTGGGGGTTGAGGGGCACCAACAATACAATTTCCTTCAAAATCCTTTGCAAGCTTCCAAGGGCCATGCAGAATGACTCGGCGGTCAGCATTTGGCCCCTGAGCCTTGAGTTTGACACATATGCTGTAGATGAAGTATTCTTAAATGCTATCGTCTTAGATTGGGGTGTTTTACTTGTATTACCACCCTTATTAGGCTGTGGTGTTTGTTGCTGTACTTAGCATTGAAGTAAGTGGACTCTTTGTCCAAGACGAGCTCATCCACCGATTACAGTGCAGTACTTTTGCTAACACAAAGAAAACTCGCGGTGATACCCTGTTCTCCTCCTGTTGGACTCGGCTGGGAGTTATTATCCAAGGACGTTCCTGCGATGCTGCCATAATTTTTCAGCATGTCGGTACGATGTTTTAGCCAAACTCTGCACAATTTCACTGACTTCCCAGGCTTGACTTGTGATAAACCAAGCTTCTTGGACTTGTCCTCCCTGCACCAGTCAGTTTCTGTCCATTATCTGAATTCCCAGAGGTCTGGTCAGCTGAGTTTTTTGTGACTCAGTCCAGTGGTTTTCACTCCCTGAGCTGTAAATAATTAGTAGGTCAGTCTGGACATTGTGCAGATCAGACAATAGCAGAAGGCACTGGGTTCTTGGGGAGTTAGTAAGTGACTTTTAATGTATGGGTTAAGACTTTGTCTAAACGTCATAACTCTGGTTAAAACCTCCATGTGTGTCTGTAATGCGTCTGTGCCTCTGCAGTCTTGGAAGCTGGGATGACTCAAGACTACTCACCCTCTTTCTGCTGACCTTCGGGATTAGATTTTTTTCATCATCCTTCTTTTCTTTCATATCATCCCATTTTTCTTCCTATCCTCTCTTTTGTCATCACCCGGTATCGGGCATTTTCTGCCTCTTCTGACTTATCATCTTGATTTTGACCCATATCTAATGTCAACACCTTTTGCTCTTGGTTTTCTGAGTTTTGTTTTTTTTTCTTCTGATAAGGATTACAGTGACCGTATTGTGCACAGAAGGAAGCTGGAGGGCAACAATCCTGCTCTTTGTTCCACGGGACTTTTCAGTGCCACATCATAGCTGGATTCCTGAAGAGCAGATGGGGAAAGGGTTGAGCATGTAATGAAAAGCACCCTTCAATTAGCTTACTAATCAACAAGATATCACATGTCGGGACATGGAATAAGAGTGAGCGTCATACTCCTGCAGCCTTTTCAGAAATGCAGTTAAAACCTACTCTGAGTTTTCTGAAACTTCTCGGATCCTTCCAAAGTCTTAAGTTTAGAGGTTGCAAACCAGTATGTGATGAAAACTAACCTTGTCAAAATAACTGGAGCTTATTTCCCAGGATGCTTTTAGAGTCTTTAGCCTGACTTTGGTGATGCATTGCTGGGTGAAACGGTATCGCCTTACGGCACCTGCACATGTTCTACAAACTGTATGTGGGTCAGTTCTCCCTGCGTTCTTCTCTTACTTCTGAAGTAAAACCACAGGAAGCTCTAGGATAATGAAAGGTTGCACCCTTGTGGAAATGTTCATGTAACTTTAAGCTACATGTGGGCCTATGGTTGACTAATGATGGTCAGTGATATCTTTCTTAGGAATGTCCAGTATTTTTTGCTGATCTGATCTGATCTTTGCCGATATCATCCAAAGGCTAAATTCCGATTCCGATATCAACCAATGCCATTATATGCCACCGTTTGCCCGAAAATAGAGGTAGACTTTACAGGACCCTTTGCGTAAGTCCAGTACCGGCAAATTTGGCAAAACCAGGCACTGTATAATGGTATTTTTATTGTCGTAGAAAGAACGATAACGATCTTAAGATAACGATCAGCCATCCCTACTTTAAAGCTCCAAACTGAGTACAGTTTCTCTCTTTAGTTGTTGACTGAGTGCAACTGAGTTCTCACTCTTATCGTAGGACATTGTTTGTATTGAAGACAGGAAGTGTAGCATAGGGTCGGTTGCGAAGTCTTCTCTGAATGTGAACTTCACAGTCAGATGCAACTATGTTTCCGCCGCCTTGTCTCTCTGTTCCTGCTGCTCCACTCTTTGGCTTCTTGGCTTTGGTCTTGGAAGTCCAAATACCTCACCTCAAACATCTACCACCTCAGCACGCTCTCATCATTACACTTGTGCGCTAATGGCCCTGACGGACCTGACAGCTAAGATGTCAGTGATTCAACACTTGTAGCACAAATATCGGAAATGAGTAGCCTGGCTAGTAAACTGTTAACTCTTAGTTCTGGTCAGGACGCCCTGTGTTTTGTCGTAGGGATGTTCCGTATGTTCTTGAGCCGATCCTGACTGGATACAGCAACTTGGTGGATCTCAGAACGGTCGTGGTGACTCACTGTCTGCTGATGTTTTAATTTCTTCCATTCATATTTGACCTACTATCTTAGGAAGCCACACTCTCCCCAGACTACATTCTTGGTCGTGTGTGTTTCAACTAATTGCAGATTGGGTGTAGCTGACGAAAGCTTCGACCCAGTTGTTGCTCATGGTTCAGGAGAGGATTGCACATCAGTCTTGCGGAGCCAACGTAGTAATTACAGGTGAATTTCTAAGAACAAGATAAAGCATTGTTCTGTTGAGTCAGACATAGTATGACTGTGTAGTATTGTCAGCACTGGGATATTCAATGGATAGACACTGTACAATACTTAATCAAGCTAGTGTCAAAGCCGGTGGAGGTTGTACTGCCACCTACTGGATCTATTCACCATAACACATCCCATCCAAATTTGCAAAATATGGTAAAACAAGAAAATACCGGTTGAGTGTGGACCAACTAAGACCTGTGGTCCAGATGAGGCCCATACATCTTGATAATCTGTCCCGCCAAACTTGTCCAAATTATATAATTAATTTATATTGGGTCTACACTTCTGCTTTCACTCTGCAATGCCCACATTTACCCTTTAGATGGCGTAGTGAGTTAATGTGTTTTCGAAATAAAGTAACTATTTATTAGTTACCTTTATAATTTAATAACTTGTAACATAACTAGTTACTTTTTGTAACTAGTGAAGTAATTTGTTACTTTTTTAAAGTAACTTGCCCAACACTGCCCGTGAGTCAAAAAGTTCGCCCACTACTGGTGTAGTCTTATATGAACACACCACCGTACAGTCCTAGTGGCCCATAAAATACTAATAAGGTTGTTTTCTTACATTTTTGGCCCGAGAAAATTCTTGCACACCATTTTTACTCCCATTTTTTATGAAGCAAAATGTTGTTTTTATAACATCATTAAAGATTCATGGGGACCAATAGCTGTAACGTTCTCTTCTCAACAATTCAACTGCTCTATAATAACAACCTAAAATATTGCGATCCTATGGCCTCTACAGAGAGTTTCGCACTTTGTTATAAAAAACCAACAACCTTTGGTGTTTTATGGTGATGTGCTTGACTACAGACCTAATCATGTGAAAACAATGGAACTTACATTGTGGGATTCCATGAGAGGCCCGGACGAACACGGACCCACCCTGGGCCTGTGCGTGTCAGATACCGCAGACCTTAAAGGAGGGCGGCATGGACATATGTTGATGGTAGATGTGTGCATGCCAGTGTGTTTGTGTGTGTAGATATTTGCACGCTTTTCTGCTGTGCACGAAGCTCTGAGAGGAAACACATGTTTGTAGCTGACAGGGCCGGAGAGAGGGGCGAGAGCGGGGCAGGGAACAGCTGCACAAAGGAAACAAAAAGGGAAACTGGTGAGCTGTTGTTACACTAGGGCTCAGCTGGGGGGGCCACTGTTGAGGAGAGCAGGGTCTCCGTCGGTCTGAGGGAAGGTTAGCCGTCAAAGGGACCGGTCCGTTTTATGGTGAGAGTGCGTGAACGCGTTATTGTCTTTTAAATCTCTGTTGTTCTTGAACAATGAGCAGGAAAAACAGTATAATTTAGTTGAAAGCTGTTGATTAGCTCCACGTTCCTGAACACTTTGTGTGTGTTTGTCTCTGTGTGTGGTTGCCAGCCTTGCTGTCTTACCTCTCTGATATATCAAACCCTGCTGTTTTCTATGAGCTCAGTCGACCACAGAAGGTGAGTCAGTGCAGAACCAGGCAACAGAGAGAGAGAGAAAAAAAACTTGCCCCAGAATAGAGCAGTCTTCAGGCTCGGGTGTTTGTGTCAGTATAGTAGTTTGCACAGGTTCTGTTCTGAAAATGGACTTCAAGTTCATTGATTTCTGATCACGTGACGGTATATCACTCTACTCCTTTACTTCCTCGCCTCATTATGTGACTCACGGTTACTCACGCATGACTGAAAAGCAACAATGCCCTCATCTCCGTACCTCATCCAGTGAAAAAAAGGAAAAGGGAACAAGTCTCAAGTATCTCTTCTTAAAACCAAACAGGGAAATGTGACCCTGGTTCCTTTTTCTTGGTCTGGCCTTTCCACAAATGTTTCCTCTCTCTCCCTTTCAAATGACTCACTTTGTCCTAGTGCAGCTGTTGGTTTGCTCTGCCAGTCTGCTGGAAGAATGCTGACACCATTTCTTCTGCGGTATCTGCCCCCCCACCGCTTGGTTCATCAGGTGGTGTTTGATGTGGTGATGAGGGTCCTGTGTTGGTGTAATCTGTTTCCTATTTATTCCCGGCCTGGAAGCAGCAGATGATTTGTGTTTGTTGACGGAGTTTTACGACGACTGTAAATGAAGGGTTGGATCAGAACAGGGGGATAAACAGGATAGTGTACGGAATAAACATTGTTGAACTCTCTTGTGAGAGCTCCACACCCTTTCCAATTATGTATTTTTTTTTGACTCCGATGAAAGATGTTGAGATGAGGGCGTCAGAGATGCCGGAAGAAATCTGAACGTGAAACCCAGTGCAGCTGGGAAGACAGACAGTGTGGATTGTTTTCCTGCGATTGTTGTCTGGTTTGATGACAAACTCGTGACAAAGACATGAACATAGACAGAACGGAAGTCCTTGCCTTAATTAATAATGATCTAAACCATGTGTTACTTATGTTAAAATACATCTAAACTTCTCAGCTTGGTCCTTGTGGAATATTATTAAGCGAACATTCTATATGTAAATTACTGTGTATTTTTTTAATCCCCATTTAACAGATTAAAGACCACTTGTTGCTGAAAGAACACTTTGGAAATCATGACCAGACTACTTGAACTAATAACTCTACTTTCTACTCTCTGCTGCTGCCTAGCGGACAATGTGAGTAACTGCAATCCTCAGAAAATCTCAATTTTTGTGTGGTATTTTGGTCGTATTTTATTGCAGTTCTGAGGCTCTCGTACTATAAAATGAAGAAATAATTCAATAAGTTAACATTTAAGGCAGTATTTTTTATGGTTGGATGGAATAAAAAAAAATTCCTGGTGTTCCATGTCTAACTGGATCTTTTATTTTGCAGGTGCAGCTGCTCCGCTCTAAGAGAGGCACTCGCTTTTTCAGAGGTGAGCCCCTCAGACATCCGGCCAAATCGACGCTTTTGATTATTCGTGTCCAGAAGTCTACGTCTTCCTTTGACACCTCCTGTGAGCCCCATCACACTTTTGCTTTTTTTTTTCCATCCCATCACGGTCTCCACCATCCTCATGTCCCTGTGCAGCCGTCGTGTTTGTGTCTTTCTGTCATTGCATTTGCTGTTTTATGTTTGTCGCGGCTTCTGTGTGTGATTCTGTGTATTTGTTTTTGTCTCTGGCCCATGATTGGCAACACACTAACTTTTTGTATGTGTTTGTTCTCAGTGACTTGTGTGGATAGTCAGAGAGCAGCGGTGCGTAGATATCAGGAGACTTGGCTGCGATGGAGGGGACAGCGTGTGGAGTATTGTCGTTGTGCTTTAGGAGGACGGGAGCAATGTCATATTGTGCCTGTCACCAGTGAGTGTGATGAATGCACACACATGCACATGTCTTAACAAACAGCTGTATATTAAAATGAAAGTCACTAGATGGCAGCATTGCAGCTAAATTATTGTTCTGATACTCATACTGTGGTTTATACAGATAAATAAATAAATAAATATTACCAGTTCTATATCAGTACTGTTTAATATTGAATTCAGAAATGATGTGTTTGGACATTATAGCATGTTGGATATCGGCTAGGTTAGCGTGGGACATATTGACTTACTTAAGTAGGGGAGAAACAGCTTTATGTTAAAGTGAAGGTCACTAGATGGCAGCATTGCAGCTAAATTGATAGATCTGATACTCATACAGTAATGTACACAGGTAAATAAATGAATATTACCAGGTTTATATAAGTATTGGTTGATATTGATATCGAAAATGATGTGTTTGGACAGTATAATAAGTATGGCTACTCAGGTACACACAAACATGCAAATAATATGAATCTAAATAAAATTTGCGTTATTTTCTATTCGTCCATCAATCAATCGATTATTACCTATTTATGCAACTACTATATTCATAGTGCTATGTTTTACTATTATCGGGAATCGAACCCCAGATTCCAAACAATCTTCTTCTTGTCAAACAGCACCTACTCTGTCCTCCCGACATACCGTTTTCGTACAAAATCAATTACGTGGACTCGCTTAACCCTGTTTCCTAAATTGTCGTCTTGACTTTTGTGTTTGTAACATAATTTCTATGTTTGTCCATTGACGTAGCAGTCTGCCCGTCTTCCCCTACTGGCCTCTCTGAGTGTTTCATTATACCGTCACTCCACCTCCAACCTCCCTCGGAAACCTCAGAAGATTGTTTTCTTGTCGGCGTCCCTCGCTCACGTGTCCACATCGCTGTTTTTCCAGTGCATCCAAAATAAAAGCTCCTGGACTCCTGAGTGGGTGTAGTTTAGTCTCCGGCGTCCCTGCCAGAGCCGTCCCTCACGCACACTTTCACCTTCTCTGACGGAACTCTGTAGAGCATCGTTGCTCCTCCCGAGGAGAAATTACTACCACATTTTCTTTCCACTCCGTCTCTGAGCTCATGGGGCTTGGAGAGAGCGTGGAGTTGTTATGGTGAACGCCAGCCTTTAGGAAATGTTAAAACAATAAATGATAAAGGAGGCTGGTGAAGGCATAAACCATTTCTGCCCTGGCAGGAAACCACCAGAAGGACCTTTTCTTTTTATAGCGAAGCTACGAAATGTTCTCCTACGAACAGGAGAATCAGGATTTCTATATATTATATATTAGACTTAGCTTATAATGTGACACAAATAAACCGAAGGAACAAATCCACCGATCTGGGTCACGACCAGTCACGTTCTGATTGTTCTGTTTGTTTGTGTCCCAGGACTGAGTGATGTCAGTCTGACTAAACTGTTCTGTCTGTCCTTTTCCAGATTGCTACGTGTCCCAGTGTTATAACGGAGGACTCTGTAAGGAGGCGCTGCACAGCTCCGATTATATTTGTCAGTGTCCAACGGGCTTCAGTGGGAGTCAGTGTGAGATCAGTAAGTACTGAATAAATCATTCTGACTCTTGAGGAGTTAATTCAGTTCTATCTATCGTGGGGCAGCGGTGGACTAGTGGTTATGAAAGCCGACCGATCTATCTATCTACCTCCCTACTAGCTACTACATACTAGGGGTGTGCAAATTAATCGTTTTGGATTGGTT
>JAFBJS010009183.1:0-11556 GCA_016785265.1 Paraplagusia blochii | reverse complement strand
AGACATTGGTAGAAGAATGATCCTAGAGATGGAGCTACCAGGTAGGAGACAAAGAGGAGATTGATGGATGCAGTGAGGGAGGACATGGAGGTAGTTGGAGTCAGAGAAAAAGATGGAGAGAACTGGGGAAGATGATGATTCGCTGTGACTACCCCTGAAAAGGGACAAGCTGAAAGAAGAAGAGGACAAGGACAAATGTCCAATATTTACTTTTTGATGATAACCAATATGTTTTACTATTGTCCAAACACAAATTTCCTCATTTTGATATAAATCCATACGGATATATGCCTGGTAATATAATAATGATCTAAGAAAAATGAAGAACATGATCATTATATGTACTGCAGTGCTGCCATCTAGTGAGTAACACTCAGAAATACAGCCGTTTGTCCTCAAAAAAACAATTTACAGCACATTATTTGGACAAACCCAGACATTTTGTCCAAATTTTTTTTAATATGCTAATATAGGGCCAGTAATATCAATCAGATTATATCATCAGACATCCCCAATATATGTACATATGTTGAGTATGTTAAACCATATATGTCTCTACTATATTTCTGCATGATGACTGATTGTACTTGTTCCTCGTTTTCTTTACAGCCAGACATAACTCCATCATGAGCACGCTTGGCCCACGAGCTCCAACCACCAACAACAACAGAGGTAAGACTCTGTCCCATCAACGTCTGTCCATTTCCTCCACTGTGAATAGTCCTCATACTCTTTGTCCTCTCCGTAGCCTTGTGTGGCCAGCGCTTGGACAACTCCCTGAATCAGCCCTCATTCCGCGTATTCGGGGGAAAACAGAGCGACATCAAGGACCAGCCGTGGCAGGCGGTCATCAACGCTTACCAGGCCCGAAGCAAAATGTACTTCCACCGCTGTGGAGGAGTCCTCATCGACTCCTGCTGGGTCCTCTCCGCCGCCCACTGCTTTGATGAGAAGTAGGTGGAGACGAGCTTGGGTCCCATACGGAATATGTTGCCCAGTTGTACCTTCATCTCATCAACTCTCCCGTGTTTTTTTTCTTCTCAGAGATGTTCCTGAAAGACTTCAGGTGGTTCTGGGTAGAACCTTCAGGAAAGAGAACTCCAGCAGTGAACAGATCTTCAAGGTGGAGAAATACTGGGTGCACGAGAAATTTGACCCGGAATCGTTCGACAATGACATCGGTGAGTGAAGGAACCAGGAGAGGAAATGTGTGTCCTTTATGTCAGATGTTCCAAAACTTTTACGTCAGTTGGTCCTCGGAATTCTCTCGTTTGTCTCACGTTTGTTTCTTCTCAAGACCTTGGTCACATGTCTGAACTAAATCTACTATCTTCTAAAAAGGTCTATCTCGGCCAGTAACTCATAATATATAACTGGCATATCGAAAACCCTGAGCAAAAAATAAACATCTTTGGAAAGTACAGGGCAAAAGAGTCAGTGAGGAGACAGGAAGTGTCCATGTCTTTAAAAAAAAGACGAAAGCTGTATTTATAGGTTTCCTACTTCTTCTTCTTCTTTCAACTTGTCCCTTTTTTTAGGGGTTGCCTTAGCGAATCATTCTTTTCCTTCTCCCCCTGTCCTCTGTATCTTCTACTCTAACCGGGACCACCGAGCCCCGCTGCACTCCAACAATTTCTCTTCAAGTGTCTGCTGAACGTCATGCTGGGGGGAAGTGACGTCATGATCGAGATGCACTGGGTGGAAGGACCTGTCTCTTATACACATCTCTTTCAGCTTGTCTTTTTTTAGGGGTTGCCTTAGCGAATCATTCTTTTCCATCTCCCCCTGTTCTCTCCATCTTCTACTCTAACACCAACCATCTTCATGTCTCCCTCACTGCATCCATCAATCCCCTCTTTGTCTCCTACCTGGTAGCTCCATCTCTAGGATCATTCTTCCACCAATGTATCCACTGTCCTTCCTCTGAACATGTCCAAACCATCTCAATCTGTCTTCTCTAGCTTTTTCTCCAAACTTTCTTGTCTGTGTTGTCCCTCTAATCACCTCATTCCTGATCCTGTCCATCCTGGTCACTTCTAAAGATGTACGGGTGAAAAATGAGTCACTGTCCACTGTTTTCCTGCAGCTCTGTTGAAGCTGAAGACGGACATCGGCATCTGTGCCATAAATTCTCCAGAGGTTTTCCCAGTCTGTCTCCCTCAGCCTGACCTGAAGCTGCCCAGCTGGACTCAGTGTGAGATCTCAGGATATGGAAAAGAAAAAGCATGTAAGTCAGAGCTTAACTGACCGACAGGGGGCAGCATAATCAAACTTTTCCAGTCCTATTCGGAGTTTAACTTTTCTTCTCAATCCACAGTTTCTCCAGAATATTCTGAGCGTGTGAAAAGAGGCTACGTCCGACTCTGGCCCAACGAACGATGTATTCCTGATGTGCTGTCGGGACGGACGGTCACGTCCAACATGCTGTGTGCGGGTGACACGCGAGGCCTTGACGACGCCTGCAAGGTAAGAATTCGACTAGATCATGTGACTTTGTCGGAGAAATTGTGATTTTCTAATCTAAATGTCTTAAAATGTTGTCTCCAGGGAGACTCTGGTGGTCCTCTGGTCTGCCAACACACCAACGGCATGACTCTTATGGGCGTGATCAGCTGGGGCGATGGGTGTGGACAGAGGGACAAACCTGGTGTTTACACCCGCGTCACCAACTACATCAGCTGGATCAATGAGAAAATGCTGTCCAGCCCAGTGTAGACGGAGACGGACGGCTGGGACCGTGTTGTTGGACGACTGTTACCATTCATACGATGGTTTCATCAGCAAAAAGGAGAGATTGTCTCTGTGCGGGTGGACACTGACGTCCACTGGACTACAGTTTGTGGGACTGAGGTTTCAAACCAGCAACCTCAGAGTCGCTCTTTGTCGTTCTGTGCTTCTCAAAAGCAAAGATCCAAAGTCTGGCTCGTCTGCGTCTCTGTCACGCTGTCTTTCTTAGTCTAAGTGTTTTTGTTACACTGCCCCCTTCAGGAGACTGTGAGTTAACAATAGGAAATAGTCCTTGCTGCAGTAGGAAAAGTCCGATCTGACATTTGCGGCGCGACTGTCTGTCAACACGGGCATACTTTTGCACAGATGTTGACTTTTTACTACTTTTGTACAGATGTTTTTATCAATGATTTTTCTTATAATCAGTCTTGTTGTCAGCGGGTTTCTACACAAATGAATCTGCTGGTTCAGATTCTGCTCACCTTTAATATGTCCTCTGTGTGATGCCTTTGGTGCATGCGGGACAGATGAGGACAGATGTTCGGAGACTCAGTCACTGGTTCAAATCCAGGTGTGAACTGACGTTGCAGAGTTTTGTTTTTTTTATATATCCTTCCACTTCCACTTCCTGAAGATTTCCTGTGTTATTAAGACCAGTCATTCTCAACTGGTGGGTCGCAGGCCTTTGCTGTGACCCCGTCA
The DNA here is from genome assembly GCA_016785265.1 of Paraplagusia blochii. Lineage (NCBI taxonomy): Eukaryota > Metazoa > Chordata > Actinopteri > Pleuronectiformes > Cynoglossidae > Paraplagusia > Paraplagusia blochii. The sequence goes on along the minus strand of JAFBJS010009183.1, from coordinate 8,127 downwards.
AGGGAAGTTACTGATGAACCTCCAGCTGTGACTCTCACTCAACCAGATCTTCTCCTCAGACAAAAACCTATTTGTTCCTGCTGGCTGCTGGTCCAGAATTCCAAAGCACTTCTCCACCAAAGCACTTGAGATAAGCCCACATGCATATAAATATATATTGAAAACATATAAATTGCGTGATTGATTTATATTAAAATGATAGGGAACTGTTTTTTCATGTTCTCCATGAAGTTGCTTACTGACTGCAAACCCAACAAACACTTCTGTGAGCGAGCCTTAAGGGAAACTGGGTTTTCACATGTTTGGTGTAAAGTTTATATTTATGTACATTTCATGTTGTTGTTGTTGTTGTGTTTTTACACTGTTAACTGTAGGATAGTTATTTATTGTCACTGTCATAATAACCACATTTTATTTACTTAAAATAAATATGTTTTGCAATAAGTTTCTTCAGACGTTTTGATTTTGTTTCTTTATCAATAATAAATTATTACCCATAAAACAATTATTGTTGGTTGTTTTTGCATCTCTACAGTGTATTCACTATATATACATACATATATATAACAATGTATATGCAGTATATATATATATTTAAATATATATTGTGATATATTGTGAGTGCACAGCGCACATTAACTCTGGAAAAAAAAAGAAAAGCATTTGTATATATCTACATATATACATATAAATACTTTATATGCTCTACAAAAACAAAGATTAATTTATGTTTAAGAGAAAAATATAAAAAATTAGCATTCAATGTTTTTCTAATGAAAGTGTACATAAATATAAATTGTATTTAAATTATATATTATATTCCATACATGTATATGCATATTTATATATACATATGTGCATATACTGTACATATACTTACTGAATATAATGCAGAAATGTACACTGGAAAAAAAAAAAATATATATATACATATATGCAAATACATGTATGCAATAGAATACCATTTTTCTTTCCCTTTAAGTAAAATTTAACAAAAATATAAATAATAATTAATGTAAAAATAAAGAAATAATGAAAAAAATAATAAATGTATAAAATACTATAAATGACTGAAATTATAAAGTGCATTAAAAACAAGACATGGAAGAAAATCAAATGTCTTGGGTTCTCCATCTGTGGTTTGTGGTCCACTGATGGGGATATGGCTCCCTCAAGTGGTGAGTCTGATTTTCTTTTAATCCTAATTGTGTTTGGTTTGTGTTGGTATCAATAAAATCTCAACACTCTGGAGTCTGGACTGATGACTAAAAATACTTATGCTTTTGGAGCTGGAAATATACAGTTTTTCTTACTTTAAACTGTGCAGCAACAGCAGCAGCAGCAGCAGAATAGTGATGTGGACACACAGCAGCCGTCTCTTTGACACAGGTAGGAAATGCAGATAAGGTGACAGTCAGGGCTGACGCTCACAGTGTCTCTGTCTGTCCTGTCCTCTTCTTATCTTCAGAGAAAACATTTCCATGAACTGAATCAAAGGCACCGGACAACATCACTGCATCACTGGACGCTGAGACATAACCTGACACCTGTGAGAATGGTAAGTAACATTTGTGTGTTTTTCGTTTGTTACCTTTGAGTTGAGTAGAGCAGGAAGTGAGAAGCTGATGGTGGAGAGTACAGTCAGAAAACATCACAGTATTTTCTTATCAGTTACACCAACAATAATCTACAGTATTAAAATTCTACACATCCTTATCTCCGGGTTCTGTTTTTCACAGATAAACTGACAAAATCAAGAATTTTTTTTTTTTTTTTTGCTTTTAAGTCAAACTTAAATATTACCAGACAAATTACTATATTTTTTGATAACCTCTTCCATAGATTTTTCAGGATTATTTTAATATTTTTAAAGCAAAAATATATTCTCTATTTTTGAGTTTGTTTTTTTGACTAAACTAAAGTCAAACATCTCTTTGGACTTTATTTAATTTGAGATAAATTTTTTTATCAACGTATCTCTCACTAACATTCACCGAAAATATATATTTGTTATTTTATTTTTTTATTTTACAGTTTATCCAGTTCTTGTAGTTAAACATCAAAACAAATCCTTAGTTTTTTATCAGAATTAATCTAAAAAACAACATTTTTTTTTCTTCAGTTTATCATTGACGCATTGTTGTCATGGGTGGAACTGGTTCTCACTAGTTTGATGTAAGGTTATATCTGTTAAAAAAAAACATGTGACCGGTTGAACCTGAGAGACTGATCTGCTTTATTTTCAGTATTTGTCTCAGTTCCCAGTGTTCCTTCTTCTTCTTCTTCTTCTCGACCTCCTCACCTGGGAACATGTGGACTTTAAACAATCATCTAACCCTCAGCTCCTGTCTGTCCCTGTAACCTGATCCTAGTTCTGCAAAATTATTTTTAGCTGCGTGGAATGAGACCAGGTGGTTGTTGTTGTCATCACAGCAGCGACATCACAGTGAACTGTTATTGATTCTCTCACCTGTTCCGCATTCATTCACTATCAGATCAACTGGATCTTTCTCTTTGTCTGCTCTGACCTGCTGTACTTCCCTCACTCAGTCTCTAATCATTTACCTGGCATTAACACTTCTCCCAGCGCTGCCTGGCTCAGAGGCACAAAGACTGTTACACTGCTTTACTTCCTACTTTAAGTATTTAAATATATCATCATATTTGAGCTTGAAAATATACAATAACACAGAGAGACTGTACTATTAGAACTATTAATAAACAGTTGCCTGACAAAGGTCTTTAACCTTGACCATGACCGGGAATGTCCACGGACATGTCATTATGGTGACAGCAGTGGTGGACTAGTGGTTATGGAAGAGGACTTGGGTCTGCAAGGCTTCAGGTTCGAATCCACCAGCCGACCCACACACCACCCACACCAGCCGATTTGGGTGGTGCTAGGTGCCCCTGTGACCCAGCAAAGGAAAAGCAGATGAAGATGAATGAATGTATCTTCTGCTTCTGGATTTCCACAGCGAGTCGATTTTCCATCTCCCCCTGTCCTCTGTGTCTTCTACTTTGACTCCAACTACCTCCATGTCCTCCCTCACTGCATCCATCAATCTCCTCTTTGTCTCCTACCTGGTAGCTCCATCTCTCGGATCATTCCTCTACCAATGTATCCACTGTCCCTCCTCTGAACATGTCCAAACCATCTCAATCTGTCTTCTCTAGCTTTTTCTCCAAACCTTTCTGTCTGTGTTGTCCTTCTAATCACCTTACACCCGATCCTGTCCATCCTTGTCTCTCCTAAAAGAATCTTAAGATGAACAAATAAATAATTCAATAGTGGGCCCACCACCCACAGGAAGGCTCACAGTGGTGGAGATTTGTTCCCCTGTGTCCAGATAAGATGATGGAGATCTTTCATTCCTTTCAGCTTGTCCCTCTATCTGGGGTTGTCACAGCGAATCATTCTTTTCCATCTCCCCCTGTCCTCTGTATCTTCTGCTCTGACTCCAACTACCTCCATCTCCTCCCTCACTGCCTCCATCAATTGAATGAATGAATGAGTTATTATTATTATTATTATAACTATTATTATTATTAATCTGTGCCCTTTTTATTCATCAGAGTCTCTTTGGAAAAATAAAAAACCTGTAAGTACATTCACTCACTCATTCCGGTCGCCCAATACATATATTTATTACAAAAAGAAATATATATTTAAAATAAGATAAATCATCTTCTGTTCCTTTCAGACAGAATGGACCTCCACTGCCCCCTAGAAAAGGAGGTAAGTAATGCAGCCACCTGTTTGTTAAATGGTCACTGTGTTTCATCTCCAAACAACTGACCAGGTTCCATCTCCTCTGCTGTTACAGACAGCAATGCCAGCTTCGAGTGGCCCAAGGAGGAATTTGTAAGTCAGTAAAAACAACAATAAATATAAGGATAGTATTTACTGGAAATAGATATTTTCAGTTTTTATTTTACTGTAGGTCTTTTTTAACAGAAGAAGGTTTTAACAATGCTCAAAATAATATCGCAAGTACAATGCAACAGTGTTGATTTCACTACAATATTGATATTGATATTGACCAATATAAAAACCCTAAAAACATAAGAATTACCAGACATTTACCATTTATATGTTACTGATAAAATAATAAATTAAGGTCTCAAACTTGCGGCCCGTGGGCCATTTTTGGCCCAAAGAATGATATTTTGCGGCCCCCACCTTGATGTGAAAGTTGAATTTATAATAATATTTTATAGATTTGTTCTGCACATTTTATGGGAAATCCTATAAGTCTCAAAACTATGATCCACAGTCCCCTTCTGGTTTAGTGTTGTATTACACAGAATCTATGGGATTATTTATTTATTTATTTTATTGAACACTGAAAGCTGACGAGGCCCATCGGTGAAATGAAACTAACTTTACGTTTCCTTTCTCCAACTGCAGGACGAGGAGGAGGAGTCGGACATGTATGAGCCGCCGCCGTGTGATCTGGCCTTGAAGGCTCCACAGAAGCCGATGGAGGAGATAGTTTATCTGGGTAACAGCCCTGCACTCAAATACTATCTACAGGAAAAAAAAACATTAATGTCATGAATCTCAGATGAGAAAAAAAACTCTGTGAATTTGCAGACAGAACGACCAGACCTGAGGTTCCACAGAGAAATACTCCTCCATCCAGACCAGGAAAAGCTCCAATGGTAACCATTGTCATCCTGATGGAGAACCTGAGGTTCTCATCTGGTCTAGATGTTTCAATGCTGTCATGTTTATCTCCTCACTCAGAAATCTCTACACAGTTCAGAGCTCTTAACCTACGACAACAGTAGCAGGAAACGTAAGTCCGTCGTCCTGACTTCGTTCAATTCTTAATTTTTTTCTTAATTTTTTGCCGTTAAACGGACTCTAACTCTTGTCGTCATAGCACCAGATGTGGACAGGAGTACGAGACCAGGGAGAAACCAGAATGTGCCAAACCTTCAAGCACGCTCTGCTCCTCCTCCAATCAAGGCCACAGCAGCGGAGGAAGGTGAAGAAGAAGAGAGAAGTTTGGGCCATGAAAAAAACGAGATATTATTCAACGGAATATGATTTCTCTCTGTGTTTCAGATGTTTATTTGGATCCAAACGAAGATCAGGTGAGAGACTTCAAATTATTATTTTTTTACACATATTTAATCGACTCGGAAGTTTTATTTGTAAGTGATGTCCAAACACTTAATTCCTGATTTCAATAACAATTGATACCTTTATATGTATATGTATGTGTATATATATGTATATATACATATATGTATATATATATATATATATTTATATATATATATATATACGCTGTAAATAGAAAGGGAAAATTATTTAATTAATGTATTAAAATATATTTCATATATTTACAGGTATATATGTATTAATATATGTCATTTTCATATTTAGTAATTTAATACATTATATTTATTTATGAATATATTTGTTATAAATATTCATCATGTATTTTTATGAAAGTATTAAATATACATGTATAATATACATATATTTATTACTTTAATATAAATACATGATACATATATTCATATGTTCATAAATGTATATATTAATATTTATATATATAATAAATATATGTGTATTTATACATATATGTAGATATATTAATTACTTATATAAATATATGATAAATATATTCATGAAATTATTCATCATGTATTTTTATGAAAGTATTAAATATACATGTATAATATACATATATTTATTACTTTAATATAAATACATGATACATATATTCATATGTTCATAAATGTATATATTAATATTATATATATAGTAAATATATGTGTATTTATACATATATGTAGATATATTAATTACTTATATAAATATATGATAAATATATTCATGAAATAAAAATAAATTAATTAAATTACTAAAATATAAAAATAACATATATTAATATTTATAATATATGAAATATATATTAATGTATTGATTCAATCATTTTCCCTCTCTATTTAAACAACAAAAATATCGATACAAACAATTATATTGACAATATTAAATACAAATAATTAAGAAAACCTATTACATTTGGAGTGTCCCTGTGGTGTCCTCGTGGATGAGGACGTAGACCTGGTTCCACGAGGCTTCATGACCCAAACATGTTTCTAAAGCTCCAGGTTATTTGTGTTACAGGATGAAGCTGATGAGCTGTATTTGGAACCAGACACTGGTCAGTTTGGTTATATTTACTATTATGACTATGTATGAATAGGAATAGAATAGAATAGAATAGAATAGATAGATAGATAGATAGATAGATAGATAGATAGATAGATAGATAGATAGATAGACAGGTAGGCAGGCAGGCAGGCAGACAGGCAGACAGGCAGACAAAAAGATAGATGTATAGATAGAAACTAATTTGTTGAAAAGTCATCTTTCAAAATAAGGGCAGTTCTAAGCTGCTTAAGTATGGAAAAATATTTTTTCTCACATAGATAGAAAGACAGACAGACAGACAGACAGACAGACAGACAGATAGATAGATAGATAGATAGATGGGTGGATGGACAGACGCACGGACAGACAGACATTTTCAGATGTTTATTCTGCTCCCCAGCTCGCTCTCCTGTCCCACGTTCCCCAATGAGAAATCCTCTTTCATCAAAGACAACTGTTGTCACGTCTCCTGTGTCCATGTAAGTGCATTGGTCCCCGACTGAAGATAGGTTTGTCACAAATGTCCCAGTTTTGTATGAAAAGGCCACAACTACAACATTGTCCCAGGATCAAAAGGTCTTGAATTAAAAGTTATCAAAACTGATTTCTTTTCCAACTGCAGGACGAAGCCTCCGGTCCCAAACTCCAAGTCTGTGAGTGTCAGAATTCCACTCTGCAGTTTCCTTTTCCTCCTGATGATGTAGAGAATAAAAGCTAGTCTTTTCTTCTCCCAGGCGTCCTTCTCGCCTCCAGGGACTGATGTAAAAACAGGTGAACTGACCGTATTCTTACTTCAAATGTCCACACAAATACACCTGAGCTGGAACAGTGATGATGTTGTTGTGCAGCTCCGTCTGTTGAAGCGAGACGCGTCCCCCCCGCGGCCAAGGGGACTCCACCAGTCCTGAGTGTGAAGCCTCCTTTACCAGCAAACTTAAGAGACACCGTGTCCAGGTAGATTAAGAGGAGAAGAATATGGTTTTGGAGTTTGGGAGGACTGTAGTGGAGGTGGAGGACGGTTAGAAACATTCACTGGTTAGAGGTTAGAAAACTGAACTAACGAGATTGGGAATGTTCTTCCTCCAGTCCCTTAAGTCCTACGTCTTCAGGAGTCAAGTCTCCAGGTAGGATGATTCCTTTAGTTCCCACTGGAGAAACTGAAATCATGAACTGATGAAATTCTTCACTTGGTAAAAATCCAACACACTTTTCATTGACTTTGACTTTTTTGTTCCACTCCAGGTTGGACAGCAGGTACAAAAGGGACCAAACAGACTGATAAAGATGTAAAGGTTGGTTTCTTCCTTGCATCCTTCTTTCTTTCCTTCCTTCCTTGCATCCTTCTTTCTTTCCTTCCTTGCTTCCTTCCTTCATTCCCTGCTTCCATCCTTCCTGCCTTCCTTCATTCCTTTTTTCCTTCTTTCCTTCCTTCCTTCTTTACTTGCTTCCTTCCTTCTTTCCTTCCTTCCTACTTTCCTTGCTTCCTTCCTTCCTTCCATCCTTCTTTCCTTCCTTCCTTCTTTCCTTGCTTCCTTCTTTCCGTCCTTCCTTCTTTCCTTGCTTTCCTTCCTTCCTTGCATCCTTCCTTGCTTCTTTCCTTCCTTCCTTGCTTCTTTCCTTCCTTCCTTCCTTCTTTCCTTGCTTCCTTCTTTCCTTCCTTCCTTGCATTCTTCCTTCCTTCCTTCTTTCTTCCTTGGTTCCTTCTTTCCTTCCATCCTTCTTTCCTTCCTTCCTTCTTTCCTTGCTTCCTTCCTTCTTTCCTTTCTTTATTTTTTCCTTGCTTCCTTCCTTCCTTCTTTCTTTCCTTGCTTTCTTGCTTCCTTCCTTCATTCCATCCTTCTTTCCTTCCTTCATTCTTTCCTTGCTTCCTTCTTTCCGTCCTTCCTTCTTTCCTTGCTTCTTTCTTCCTTGGTTCCTTCTTTCCTTCCATCCTTCTTTCCTTCCTTCCTTCT
>JAFBJS010009182.1:0-13340 GCA_016785265.1 Paraplagusia blochii | reverse complement strand
ATGAATTCTGGACAATTTAAATTGAACTCTAAAATAAAAGAAGAATAAACAATGCATTCATTTTTATAGCTGCACAAAATTGTAAAAAGTGATGCCTATAAATGAGGCAGAATATGAACCCCTTCTTTATTGCAGAGGGCAACTAGTCGTATCAGCAACTGATTAAAAAACTTCCAAATCCTAGCACCGACATGTTTTTTATAGACTCACATAAACATGGTCGTCCTTTCCCAATAAACTAAGATGTTGCTCAGAGCTCCTCATGATTTACCAAACTCCAACCAAATGAGGAGAATGCTGTTTGGATCTTGTTGTGCTTATGATATGATGATTATTATAAGTGCAGTGTGATCAGTAGTGTTATATGTCACATACCGTTACACATTTGTGATAATTATATTTATATTAGGGCTTTGCTTTGGCCTGGAGGCAATGTCTCTGTCTCTCCGGTAAAACTCAAGGGTTCACCTCCTGGGCAAGTTCATATTCCAATTAGAGTCCTTGACTTCCAGGGGGCCTACACGCCTCAAGAAGGTATGGTGCAATGCAATGTGATTTGGGTGGCAGTAGTGGAGACCGATGCCTCCGTAACCAGTTATGGATAAGCGGATATTTATATTATATAATCCATTTTTCCAGCAATACAACTACCAACTTAAATTATACAGTATGGCTACATGGTCTTTGTTAAGTTTTGTTTTAAAAATGCTAGACCATCATTAATAATGTTATCAGTTTCAGACAGCAAATGTAGTTCTTGATGTTGGAAAACGATATCCAGGGAAAAAATAAACCACAAAGTTAACCTCTTTTATTTTAATTCCTCTTTTTATTAAATTGTTTGTAAAGCTCAACTGAGTTAGAAAAAAACAAAGGGTCCAAATTACCTTAGTAAGAGTTCAGGGATGCATAAAGACCTTGTTTTGAAATACATAAAAAGCACATTGTCCCTCCATGTAAACAAATACCTGTGTCATTAATGAGAGAGTATGCCTGACCTCCTAGTCATTGAGTGATTTATTGCCCTCACCTACAGATTTGGATCGGCAGCTAAGTATGTCTGAGTCAACGACACAATCTCTAACAGCAGAGAGTCTGTTGGTGAGTCAGAAGCCTCTTACTGACAGCACCTGCCTGAGGTAAGTTTCAACAGCCATCTGATGCAGTGCAGCCATCTACAATCTCAAAACACAGCTATATATATATATATATATATATATATATACACATAAACATCTTTCAGCAGATGTTTCTTGACACTTATACTCCACCTTGGAACAGTAAGCACCTGTCATATTCAGATTGTTTAACCCTCCTGTTGTCCTCGGGTCAAAATGACCCGCCACTGTGTTAGAAAACCCCAAAAAATCCCCCTTAACGATATTTTTTTCAATTTGAAATTCTATGACTTCCTACATTGACCCCAACATTAGAAAAAGTTCATTGTTGCCTTTACCCACATCCCCATGCATGCTCTACAAAGGTTACAAAAGTTACAAAGGTTGTCTTCTGGGGTCAAAATGACCCGACAGTGAAATTCAATTGAAATCATTGTCACAGAGTTATTTACACACAGAATGTGAGAATGTTATAGTTCTCTGAGATCAATTGGTAGCATATGTAAACAAGACAAGACAGGTGGCCTTCTTATAGACTGCAGGGCCCACTGATTGTGGATTTCCACAAGCTATAAAGGTGCTGCAGATAACAGCACCCCAAGTTCTCTCTGTGCTGAAGCCATGAGTGTGCGTTACAACGTCAAACAGGCTCTCGAGCTGATTTTTCAAGATCTCCAGCAAGACAACTCTGAATCATGAAGAAGTGGAGGATTTATCAGAAGAAGACGTATCAGAAGGAGAAAATGGGGAGGAATACAATCCTGAGCATGATGCATTATCATCAGAAGAAGAAGAAAACTCTGAAGCTGAAAGAGAGACTTTCCTTTCAAAAAACGGCACCATAAGAAGGTTCTCGGCAGCATATGACCAACGCAACAGGGAGGCTGAACAAAATGTCATAAAGATGACCCCTGGACCCACAAGATATGCTGTTTCTCATGCCCATGACATCGTGCTCTACATTCTACCTGTTCATCACACCAGCTATAGAAAAAATAATACTGGCAGTGACAGATCTGGAAGGTTTTCAAAAATATGGAGACAGCTGGAAATAAGGCTGCTAATCTGATCCAATCCAATCTAATCTAATCTAATAAACAAATAAAATCAAAAGAAACTCATTTGGATGAATAAAACGCATTCAGAACTCCTTTTTGCACATTTCTTTCATAAGCTGTAGAAAAAAAGGCGTAATAACACAGGTATTCACACATTTTCTGGTGAATGACTGGTTGTTTCTTCAAGCAGAATAACATTTGATCTTTAAAATTTGATTAAGCTGCTTAAAATGGGGATTTAGTGAAGATGGGTCATTTTGACACGGGGTGTACAGTATACAGGATTTGAGGACAACAGATTGTTTAAAGCATATTGTCAGCATAGTTATTTCTCAGCTTGTCCCTTTTTTCAGGGGTTGCCATAGCGAGTCAACAATTTCCATCTCACCCTGTCCTCTGTATCCTCAACTCTAACCCCAACTACCTCCATGTCCTCCCTCACTGCATCCAAAAATCTCCGCTTTGACCTTCCTCTTTGTGTCTTACCTGGTAGCACCTTTTCTGGCATTCTTCTACCAATATAACCACTGTTCCTTCTCTGAAGATGTCCAAACCATCTTAATCTAGATTCTCTTGCTTTTTCTCCAAACCTTCATGTCTGCATTGTCCCTCTAATCATTTCATTCCTGATTCTGTCCTTCCTAGTCACCCCTAAAGAGAATCTCAGCATCTTTAACTCTGCCATTTCCAGCTGTGTCTCCTGTTTTCTAACTATAACTATTCCTGGTGTCTCTAAACACCATGGCTGGTCTCACAACTGTCCTGTCAACCTTTCCCTTCACTTTAGCAGGCACTTTTCTATTACAAATCACTCATGACACCGTTCTCCAGTTGTTCCATCCCACCTGTATTTTATTCTTTACCTTTCTCCCATAGTCTCCACTGCTCTGAACAGTTAATCCTATCTAAACTCCTCCACCTTCACCACCTCTGCTATAAAAGGGCTCAGGGCCCTTAAGGTCTTCTGTCCATCCAACAGCACCCCACACCACTAATATACTGTTTTCATACATATCCTGCACCAATCTAACATACTTCTCTGCCACTCTGCACTTCCTCATACAAAACCACAGTTCCTCCCTTGGCACCTTGTCATAAACACAATGGAGCTCTTTCTGACCCTCTCTGCACTTCCCCATCCAACATCCTCAAGGCAAATATTGCATCTGTGGTACTCTTTCTTGGCATTTTAACATACTGTTGTTCGCAAATCGCTATCTCTTTCCTCAAACTAACCTCAACTCTCTTTCCCGAATCTTCATTTAATGGTTAATCAACGTTATCCCTCTGTAATTTTTACAGCTCTGCACATCACCCTTGTTATAAATTGGCACAAGAACAGTTTTCCAAGCACTTCCTTACCTCCTTACAATAATCCAGATGTCCAGGGCTCACATTTGTTCAATGGAAGTGATGTTTATTGTCAAGTACTGAAGTGAGTTTTAAGTGTGTTCTATAAGCTTCATTTCACCCTTTCTTTCTCTCTCTCACCAACCCTCTCTGTCTTTACATTCTCATGTCTGAAGTCCAAGTCTGGGAGTGTAAATAACAGACCATTAGGACCATTTGCTTTAATTAAGTCTTTGATTTGCAATGTATTTCATTCAGTCAACAAGTATAAAATAGTCTAATGTGATGAATACAGGGTAAAGGATTAGAAACGAGGAACTGCCTACAAAGCTTTATGGAAAAAATACTGAGATCAAATTAATACTTCATATGAACTGTTACCAAAGAATAATTGTTAGAGGACATTAGTAGATTAGACAATTCATGACTTTGTGAGTGAAGATGAAAGCCCAGTGAGGATAAAGTTATTATGACCAATTTCACTTAAGACATCAAGGTTAGCAGTATTTATTGATTGACTCTTTTTAATCACAAAATCTCCCTATTTGTGTTTAAACTTATGACAGTAAACAGTATGACAATATATATGATTATATATACAGTATATATATATTTATATATAACAAAAAGTAACTTTTACCATACTATTATTCCATGTGTTATTATTATTATTCCATGTGTGTTCCGTAAGTCACTTAAAAAGCACTAGGCAAAATTCTATGTGCTGTATCTTGTCACTCATTCTAAGGCAGTGGAGCCAAGGTTAGATGTGATGGTCCGAAACAAAACAGGCCGTTTAATCACGGATTTCTCTAGTCTATGAAATGTTGAACACTAAATGGCTCCTGACAGCTGTGCTGCTGTGTTTGAATGGTGTGCAGCTGAGAAGAATACTTTTTAATTTGCATTAAGTTTGTTGCTGAATGGCAAACCTGCAGTAGTGATTTGGTGGGCGTTTAAGACAGACAAGCATAGAAATATTTTCAAACCTGATGCTCAAAGGGCAACACAAAATCTGTTTTTTTTTCCAAAAGTAATGTATAAATGTATTGAGGTAATTTGTTGGTTCCCTGTAGGTAAATTGTTTGACATTTTTCCTCAGTTCACTTATGGAGCATTTGAGCAGCTATACTTCTTACCTCCCTTACGTCCCCTTAAGCCTATAAAAACAAAGAGCAGGCAAGGTGCTGTATAATAAATGTTAGCCCACCAAAAAAGGCTGCTTTGTGACACCAATTATTTATTCCAAGTTTGTGTTTTTTCTCCCGTAAAGTAGGGGGTGGAAAATCATTGACCTGCTTTATTGGAACCACTGTAATTTGTATTTACTCAATTTCTATTGGCCATTTAAGGTGCTTCAACAACAATGTAGCAGAATCTGATCCATCTGTATTATAAGGAATGGCTTGCACTCTTCATGGCTTGGAATTATTTTCCATTACACTGATTTGCCGTTTTTCGTATATTCTTGATTTCCCTTGTACTTGACTTCCTTTCTCATGTGACTTCAGATCCTGCTTTAAATCAAGCACATAGTTAGCATGTCATGTCCATCCATCAGCCTCATTACACATAGCTTTCATTATGTGGAGCTTATTAGCTTCAGAAAGTGCTGTGGATGTGTCTTTGAAGTAGAAAGCACTAACCCACCCTCCCACCTTGCGATCCTCCATTCTGAAGTAAAACCATCAATCCTGTCTCCAGTCTCTACAGCAGCACCAGCCACTCTTTGAAACACATATTTTACCTCCTGGCTTATTGATTGTTGAAAATTGAATGGATGTCAATTTGAATGAGTGCTACAGTCTTTTAAATAGTGTTCAGTATGCAGGGTAGGAGGCGCTGCTGCCATAGGATAGAAGGTGGTGTCCTAGATATTAAGTCAACGAGCTAAGCAGCTGAGCAAACATAAAGTGATTTCTTTTTCAGTCTACAGATGTAATGAGTACATGTATGAATGTAAAACTGACTCAAATGAGGACTGACACACAATAATCTTCTGTGTGCTACAATATTGTTGTAACGTCTTGAAATGAATTTGTTTTGAAATGCAATTTAAGTGTTCCAGGGAGAGGTGTAAAGTTTTAAAGCTGTGCTGCTGATGCTTACACTTGGAAAATGCAATTTTACTTTGGGCGCTTTAGATTTTCATTAAATTCCAATAAAAGTTCGAAAATGGAAGCCAGTCTTAGACTGGTGTGTACGTGTGTGTGCATCCGTGTGCTTCTCTCACATCTGTCATAACAGTTGAACTGCAGCAAAGGAATCAAGTAACATGGACTCGGAGACTGATGGATTTTCCACAGCGGGGCTGGGTCCCTTAATAAAATTTCATGTATGTTTATGAAATTATGGTGTAAAATATTTGCTCGACTGCCATAAGAGCAGACAGTTTTTACAGTTTGAAGCATCTAATGTTGTGTGCATTACCTACTGTAGCATAAAGACTCCTTCTGTCCATTCTAGTTACTGTATTTTCATATTTTTTTAACATTTGTGCGAGAATACCGGTGGTCCTCAAAAGGCCTGAGGCTGCCCCCAGCAACGAAAGTTGCATTTTCTAGCATTCAAAATGCTAAAGACAACTAGTGATTAACTTTTGGAAACTCAAACAGGACATAGGGTATTTTTTGACACAAACATCAATCAGATACACAGCCCTTTGCAAAAATAAACAAAAGTTCATTTTATTTCTCATTAATCAGCACAGGAAAAAAACAAAATGTAAAAATGTTTGGAAATATATTAAAAAGAAAAACTGAAATAAAAACCAAAATATCACATTGAGTAGAAGCACCCTTTTGAGCTAGTACAGGAACCTGTGTCTTCTTGGGAAAGATGCAACAGGTTTTTGACACTGGATTTGGGGATACTCTGCGGTTCTTCTTTGCAAATCCTCTTCAGTTTCATTAGGGTGGCTGGTGGATGTTGGTGGGCAGCCATTTTTATGTCTATCTCCAGCGATGGTCAATTGGGTTTGGGTCAGGGCTCTGGTTGGGAAAGAATGGTCACAAAGTTACTGTATTCCAAAGCCACTTATTTTAGCTGTGTGCTTATGGTCATTGTCTTGTTGGAAGGTGAAACTTCGGCCCCGTCTGAGGTCCTAAGCACTCTGGAGGAGTGGGGTGTTTCTTCCAGGACATCCATGTATTTGGCTGCATTCATCTTCTCTTCAATTACAACCAGTTAATTGAACCAGAAAAAACACCCCCATAGCATGATTCTGTCACCAATATGTATCACTGTTGGCATTGTATTGGGCAGTGTTTTAAAATTAAATTAAATTAATTAAATATTAAAAGTTTAATATTTTCATTTATACAGAGGATTTTTTTCATAGTCTGGGAAACCTTCATGTGTTTTTTGGCAAACTATGCAGGCTTCCATATGTGTTGCACCTAGGAGAGGCTTCCGTCTGGCCACTCTGCCATTAAACATGGACTGGCGCAGGGCTGCGGTGACAGTTGACTTTCTCACATCTCCCCACTGCATCTCTGGAGCTTAGTCACAGTGATCTTTGAATTCTTCTTTACCTCTCTCACCAAGACTCTTCTCCATGATTGGTCGTCCCAAACTTCTTCCATTTAAGAATTATGGAGGCCAATGTGCATATTTGATTTTCGCAAATGGCTACAATGAATCAAAGAGTGAACAATTTAACGGGTTTTGAACACTTTCCATACCCACTGTTTGTATTCGATTCAGTGAGCTGCAGTTGTTGAATTTGTAAATTGTCATTGATCAGACTGATATTGCTTTCTGAGCATTGGAATGAGCCATATTTTTAAATGACAATCGGAATTTTATGACATATAACACTATATGTGGTATTGTTTCTTACATGCAACCCCAAGTTTTTCACTTTGCTCTCGAATTGAAGTACTTTTGGGTATGGGGTAATATTTTTCTTAACAAAACTGTGTATGAGTTGTGTACAACACCCTGATAATCAAGAATCCATTAAAAATGCTGCTTTTCTACTCTGCCGTCAACTGGAGTAATGACAATATACATTGATGAATATTGTCCGTCATCCAGGTCATGCTCAAGGTTAAAGAGCTCTGTTAGGTAACTGGATGTTAAGTAACAAAAAAGACCAACATTATACATTTAAAAGGCAACATTTGTTTTGCAGATTGCAGAGTGAGCTAGAGGTGTATAAAAATGGTGAACTTGAGATCCTGCAAGAGGCACTCAGCTCAGACATACGGCTAATGCAGACAGTGAGTTTTATTTTTTTATTTTTTATTTTTTTCAATGGCACTGGACAAAAATCTTCTATAGTCATGTCCATCAACGCTTAAGCTGCATGGATCACTACCCTATTCTGTACAGCACACACAGAGAGATTTGCAATCCAAGCCTTTTCTTTCAATGACTCCATGTATCAAATATATGTGAGTTGTCTCCATAGAGCATGGCCCTTGAACAACTCCTTATCTGTTTAAGATCAGACCTTTATGTTCCTTGCGAGAACTTATATAATGTCCCTCAGGTATGGAGGAAAGTAGTTTAAAGCGGTAGTAAATGTGCTTTGTGGAATCAGTTTCTTTTACCTTTATTAGAAAATATATTATATATTATGTTCCCTGTTAATATAGTGGGGAATATAATTAACAATCCAGTTTCTATAAAATACAGATGTTGTAAACATTTCAGCATTGTAAAAGGAAAACATATACTTCCGTAAATCTATTCTGTGATTCAGCATTCCTTCTCGATAAATGGATAAAATTTTGCCAAGTTAAAATTTTAAACATTCATGCTCGTAAATTTTTATTGGGCTTTCATTCACTTTGTCTTTTATTTATTGCAGAAGCTGGACAGCAGCCTGGGACAGAAACAGATTTGACAAAGTCATAATGAAAAAAGGTTGTTTGTTGTGAGTTTTTTTATTAAAAATGTGCAGTTGAGAAGAATTAAAAATATGAAATTCTTATAACAGATTGTTTTGGTTACACTCAAAATGGTTTAACTGTCTTTAGAAAGCACATAGTCCATGTTCCATATATGTGCTATATCAAATATTTGGATTTTTATTTTCTATGGGTTAAATAAAAAGCACAGTTCATGCTTCATAAAGTGTTCATTGTGTCATAGACTGAGTTCCTTTCTTAAAATAAGTGTGCACTGCCCCTTCGTGGATAAAGCATACCATTGCATCTGTTATGGTCAAGAATACTCACGTTTAAACAAAATTATATTCAATATTATTTATATGGAGAAAAAGAAAAATCTATGTTAAATATTTCTTACAAATCGGAAGAGTATAGAACTCGTTAAATGGTTGAAACATTTTTTTGCTAAATCCTCTTGAAATCCTCCCTGGAGATAGACTAAAAAAAGCTACTAACACGTAATAACCAGCAACTTATTTCGGGTATCACGATAAAGAATATCTTTTCTCTGTAACGACGTAAGGCTGATCCTGAAAAATGAAGACTATCCATTCTCGAGGTTTTTTTTATTAAAACTGTACAATTTTTTCTTCGTATCTTAAAACCCCCTCGTGTAGATTTTCGACTTCAGTATGGTAAGTATGACTTTATATTCGTAATGTGATGACTATAATACAAGAGATGACTCAGTCTTATGATAATTGGAGCAAAAGCACCGGAGAAAACCAATGCGTAGTATGTGATAAGTTCCCGTCGATTTTGCTGCCACATAGTGGCAGACAGATGGTATAACAGTACATGATACCACTCTACGTCGTATTAACTCTTGTCCTGCGCCATGCAAATTGTATTTTGTTCCACTTTTTAATCCGACATTACTTTATTAAAACACAACAATGTTATGTGACTGGCTTTCTATGACTGGGGTCAATAGTGTAATACATAGCAATGATAGCAATTTTACTTTTACTTGTAATGAGATACATGTTACAGATGAGAATGGATTGGAATTTCCTGGACTGACTGTTTCCTTGTCACAGCAAATGGCTTTTATTTTTCTTTATATTATAAATGTTATATTTGTAATATAAATATAATATACTATATTTTTTATGATTATTATTTTTAACCATGTATAATTGTGTGTTTTATTAAATTGCATTTTCACCTTTAAATAACCTTACCTACTCTAATCTAATGATAAACCACTTTGTGTATAAGGCAGTAGCTGTTAGGTGTGCCAGTCAGACTGCTGATTTACAGTACAGCTACACTTGGATTGAAAAGCATGCAGCTCTTGGTACTGCTAAGGCGTGCATGTGCAGACCAGTGCATTGAGATTCTGAACCAGTGTTCTACAATGTGTGCAGAAGGCTGTAGTTCAAAATGCACATTTATCCTTGTCAACTGGCTGTGACAGCACAAAGCTGTTACAGAATTTTACAATGATGCTGAATATACATGTTATTGGTCATTGAATTTTGTTGTAGCCTAGGTTTTAATATTTGATTGGTTTTCTGGTGCTAATGTCTCAGTATCTGATATTTGTGTTCTGGGGGGGGTGTTGGACTGACACCTGCTGTACTGTTATGTGTAATGTGTTTGTTGGTGGTGTTTTTTCCGCTTGTTGGGAAATTTATGCAAAATACTCACACTTTTTTTTTTTTTTACAAACGACTCTCATTCAAACTTCTGCAAGAATATCACAGGCTTGTGAGTTAATGTGAAGTACGTGGCTGTCCATGATTAGAACCTACCCCACGACCACGATTGGATGCAATTTATGCTGGATTAAGCTGCAACAATTAGACAGGAGAAGCAAAATATAGGCAACACTATGTGATGCAACACTGTGTTCAGCTTGTGCCTTGGAATTTTGTCTTTGGGGTGAAATCAGTTTCTGTCTCAGGGTGTTGCCTGGTTTGAAATTGAAATCCACCTGAGTTTCTCAGAGCCTCTCTGCAGGCCTCCTCTTGCTGGCTTTTAAAAGGCCAATTTGGGATAACCACAGTTTTAAGAGATGTCTTGACGTGTGCCTGTTCCCTCGTCTTAACTTTTTTTTTTGTGGTGCGGACGATGTCTGCCTGTCACTATTGAGTTTGGATGGCATCCATTTTGTGCTCTCGTGGGTGGTGTGAGTCAAAACGGAGACACTGGTCAGTGTAGGTTCCTGTTCACCTCTATGTTAAGATGATGTAAACTCCACGGGCCAAAAAGGCAAGGCTGTTGTCCTTAACATCTTCTCTGGTGGACTTTCTGTCTAATGATTTGAATTTGCACATCATATAGACGTGTGACCAATACCACTCTGACAATGTCTGTAAGAACTCATTAATACCCACCCGACGACTCGTATCACACTTCACAGGAAGTGAAATACAGTTAAATGTAATGTAAGTCTTATGGTTTATGGACATTAGAATAAATACAACTCAAAATGAAGTCTGGGTCAAGAGATGTATCTTCTTAGCTCAGCTTTCTTGTTGTTATAGAATCTGCATGCGTCTGTTTTCAGTCTTGACAACCACTTAGGGACTGCGGAGGATGTGGGTAATAACTAAAATAATAATAATACTCCTATCTTATCCCTGATTGATGGAAATGGTGGTGTAACAACCATACATGGTCTTCTCTACACTTGAATTGTTAGATACAGTGACCTTTTATTCAATGAAATTGTTTACCTTAACAAGTCGTACTTATTAAGCCTATATTATGCCTTTTTTATGTTAAAAGTGTGTGTGTATAATAATAAAAAAATGCTGTGACAAATCCAGTATGATACATTGCAGAATGTATTACTTTTTAGGTTTAAGTAAAGTTTTGGGATCCTATAGATAATATTGTCCCACTCATACCTGCTTACCTACTCAGTATGTAAGATCAGTAGGAGCAGGCCAGTCATAATGAAGGATGCTCTCACTATAAGCAGTGATCACTGATCCAATTAGTAGAAACTGAATGACTCTCTCTCACGAGAGCTTGTAGTTTCATCATGACTTTTCACCTTCACCTCTTACAGGAACATCAGCTGTTGCTGCCAAAGTAAGAATCCCGACAAGCCAACACAGTGGGCTGTTTGCAAAATCAGTTCACCTTGATCTGAAAGTGGAATTCTCATCTATTTTACCTCATTAAAAGCTCAGCTCACATAAACAGTAAGTCAGCTAATTGCTATTTTTTATATAATGCTGACAAATAATAAAAAAAAATGCTGTTTATGTGATCAATATTGGATGTCTACAGTGCATTTAAAGTTTTTTAATTATTTTGTACCATGCCTACTAAGATAGAGTGTATAGGTTTTCCATGTCGTCCTGCCTCTGTATCATAATTCTGTTGAGTTCCTGATAATCATCATAATTATCTTTGTTGACTTTTTTTGCTTATAATAGATAACATATAAATGTATGTGCACGGAAAAGCAGCCACAAGCATTCTCCATTGAATTCCTTGATTATCAGACTAGATTCATGTAATGGGCTTCTCTGCTGCCACCCTAGTGACTGGATGCATGAAGAAAGTGCATACTGAAATTTGCTTATCTTTGAAATTAACTCTAGCTTTTATCTTGGTAGGAGAGAAGGTACTTTTTTTTATTGTTTTTAATTAAGCAGGTGCCAGGTGCAGCAGTCGGTCTTAATAATCAAAATAATAAAAGTTCAGCTTTGACTTATGCCTGCCACAGAAGGCGTCCTTAGGGATGTGCAGTTCCTCTGAGAGTCAACCTATGACCAGATTTGTGCTGTGAACTTGTATGCTGCAATAAAGTAACACAATTCCAGTTATTGTATTGTTCTGTTTGACTAACATCCTATCAATGGATAGATTTTATCCTAAAGAGCCACATGATACATTATTACTATTCTGTTCATTCTAAATGGAAATGGAAATCTTGAGATATACACATATCTCAAGTCTGCAAATTTTATTGATTGATGCTTACAGAATATCAGTTTTTGTAAAGTATGCATGTTTAAGTGCATGATGCACACAGACACAAATTTACCTACTCAGGATCAGGTTCCACTTTAAGTACTAAACCCCAAAGTTAATTTAACTTTTAAAGAGAATTTTCTCAGGATAGTTAATTTCAAAGGAACGCTCTTTAAGAAGAACACTTTTTTAAGCACATCAGACTCATGCACATATGAGACAGGCGGGTCCTGGTTCTCCCTGTATGCCTAGGCTCTGCAGCTCTGTGATAAGACTGCTGAAGAACGTTTCCCTCAGTTGGCTTTTGGTCGTCATGCAGTCTTGATTTTTGGAAAAATATGCCGAAGGCTTCCCTGATATCTGCAGTGCTGCTTCTACAAATGAATATGATATAGGTTCCATTATAAAAGAAACATGATACTGTTTCGCCAGGTTAAGATAAGAGAATTAATAAGTTTTCTGGGTCAAAGGCAAAAGTAACATTTTAAATATAACTTGAGAAGGAAGTGAGATTCCAACCTTGGCAAACGGCAAGCTTGTTCCCTCCTATGTACTGGGTGTTCCATTTATTGCGTGTCTGTTCACTGCATTCATTGAACAAAAGACTTTTCCTAATGAACCCAAAATCAAAACCCTGTGCATGAGAAAATATTTGGTTAGTTAGAGAATTCTCAAACCAATGCAAAAAATATAAAGGCTGTAAAGTCAAATCTCTAAGATATTAATTTAACCTGGAATTTAAATCTATACATTTGTTTTAAGTATGTCAAATATTGACTTTGTGACAATGTCTAGTATAAACATATATATATATATATATATATATATGATTGTCTAGAAACATACAAATATGATATCCACTGATATAGATAGGCCTGTTAACATTTATTTGGCTATACAAAGACTTTATTATAAATTTGAGATTAATAAAATGTGCTGCAAAGCTGCAATCTAGTTCCTTTCATTTTCTTATACAACAT
>JAFBJS010009172.1:0-39599 GCA_016785265.1 Paraplagusia blochii | reverse complement strand
TTTCTCTTCTTGGCCCAAACAATTCCACAGCGCACATGCTTGTGGACACAAGAGCGAGAAAGTGCTGTCCACATATGTGGCCACTAAGCTTTAGGAGGTTAAATAACTTACTTTCAATTGTATGAAATATTAATGATTTATATGTTGATAATATGTTATTTATTTTGCTCCCTGCAGGTGCAGTTTGCCTTTAACTCTGCCTAAAACCTTTTTATTGATGTGTTATTTAATACAAACTTACAGTTTTAAACAGGCACCAGTAAAAACAGACATATGACAGACCATCAGTGATATTCACAAGACTGAAGGAGTCAGTCTTTATGTTATTAGACTGAAGAAACCTCAGGTCTGCTGTACTGTGCAACGTTGTGCCTTGATAATGTGCCTCTAAAACTAACAGTCTGTCCATCCTTTCACTGGGTGAGAATAAAGGCACAGAGACAATGTCTTAATGTCACTTTATGTTTCAAAATTGTTCTTGTTTGTATGAATCACATTGTTTATGTTTCCCTGTTGAAGCGACTGGGCTGAAGAAATGCTGTTTAGTTCGGAATAAAGAAAACTATTTAGTCTGGTTCTACGGTGGTTTGTCACTGAGGGAAGAATAAAAGACCAAATCCCAGGTCAATAATAACATTTTTTCCGTTGTAAGTCTTTTAAGTTTTAACTATGGCTCCTGGACATTCTCACATTCAGATGCAAATTTAGTTAAAAAGTTGATATACTTACATATATTGAAGAAAATCTCTTTCTGGCTCTTAGGTCTTTTTTGTGTTGATGGGTATATGCCGCCACCTAGTGGAGGCGTAATTAAGTGTCATACCGGCCACTCTACAGCAGGATGCACACTACCCGACTTTTCCCCCTACAATCATGAGCGCCACCTGCTGTTCACACTGCATGTGTGAATACCATGGGTTGGTTCATTTCTAGCTCATACTGTACAAACTGATGGTTGAGTGTGATTGGCCTGTTCACATCTGACCAGAGTTGATTTGGATCAAAGCGTCTACCAAATGTAATGTAATATCAGATACCAGTTAGATTTGTAATTTGATGAATATTTTCTGGTCCAACAAGTCATTTTTAGGAAGTCTTCGTCTAGAATTTTTATACATTAACTCAATAATTAAGAGACAAACATCTAAGATTAAGATCCACATTTATTTGATTGAACTATTTCAACTGGACATGTCCAGAGGAGATGAAGCTACCAGGTAGGAGACAAAAAGGAGTTTGAGGGAGGACATGGAGGTAGTTGGAGTCAGAGTAGAAGATGCAGAGGACAGGGGGAGATTGGACAATGTTCAGTAACCTGACAAAGTGGACACTGTTGGATATTGTTTCCGCTGAATCAGACACTTTTCCCGATCGATGAACAGAGAGTGTGATTTACAGTTTAAATCCTTCTCCAGAGTCATTCGTGAGTCCTCCAGGAGGGACAGGGACCTCCGGGCCTCACTCAGCTGTTGCTGCAGAGACTCCACAGTGGCGTGAATTTGTCTCACCTCTCCCTCCAAGCTAGACGCAAACAGACAATGGGAAGTGTGCGTTAAAACGATACCAGTGTCAGTCTTTTTTAGCTCCTCACAGCTGTGACTCTATGCAGTCCACGTACCTGATTTGGGGATCATCCATGCAGAGTTCCATGTTTGGTCTGTAGGAGCGGACATGAAGTCTGGACTCGGCCAGTCGCAGTGGACCTTCTTTATTATGAATGGCTTGTTGAAGAGCTACGATGTTCCTCTCCTGGGCACCAATCTGATCTAGAACCTGAGCAAACAAACACCACGACTATAAACCCTGAAGACCAGAACCTCTTTTGCACCACGGACCGGTTAAATGTCTCGTACTATTATAACGGACCAGTTGTTAAGTTGTGGCAGATAAATACCTCTTATTAAAAGTACATTTCCGGAGTTCTGAAATATTTTCCTACCTATAAAATCTTCCTACCCAACTTGACTGTGCATGCACACAAGGGTTTCCCAAGTCCACCAAGCCTATCATTTTCTCCTACCAGACCGGTATACAAGGTCGGACTTTTACAAATGTACCGTCGCCAGTTTTATCTCCAGCTGGGACTTGGCCTCGTTCAGCTCCAGACAGCGTTGACTGAAGGCCTGCTCCACATGGGAACACTGGACCCTCAGATCATCTGTGGTGTCCAGCAGCACTTGCTCCACCATCATCCTGAGTCGCACAAGAAACATATTCAGTTTTTGAGAACCAGGTGTTTATTTTTAACCGTATCATATCCGACCTGAGGTTGTTGGTCGCCTGCTCTTCCTGGAATGCGTTACTGATGTTGTCCTGTGTAAACTTGATCCAAAGTCCACAGTCCTTCATCCTGAAAGACGTCCCAGTTTAGAATGTCTTGTAAAATAAATGAATTTGTTTATACAGTAGTGTCTTTCTGTACTTACTGCAGTTTAGCTGTGGCAGGATGATGCTGCGTATCTGGACTCATGTTACTGTATCTTCCACACTGGTCGTCCAGGCTGTAGGCCTCGTACTTGTCAGACCAGTCCATTTCCAGCACCTGCTTGGCCTTTTGGTTCCTCCTTAAAAACGTTCACAGACACACATTAAAAAAAACGACGACTATTCTTGATGGAATGTGTGAAAAACTGGAGACTGACTTGATCTGAGTGACAACCAGGCCTACAGTTTGCTTCAGGAGAGCTTGGACGTTTCTGATCAATTCAACCTCCTGAGGAAAAATAACAGACGTGGAGTTACTGTGTTTCAACGTCCAATTCTACTTCACCTCATCTTCATACAATTTATATTATACATAAAAAATGTGGTAAATAAATAATGTGTTAAATAAATTACTCATGCACAAAACAAATATTTTATCAAATATTTCACGTTTATACAACTTCAACTTGTTCCAAAAATAAATTTTAAGTTACATTATAAAAAAGAAAAATGGTTCCCAGAGCAAATCCACCTTCTCCATCTCCCTCTGTCCTCTCTATCTTCTACTCTAACTCCATCTCCTCCCTCACTGCATCCATCAATCTCTCTCCTCCTACCTGGTAGCTCCATCTCTAGGATCATTCTTCTACCAACTGTTCTCCCTTTCATTAGCACACGTATACTCTGTCTTGCTGCAATTGACACCTTCCTCATTGTCTCCTCTCTAGTCCAAACCTCCACCTCTCTTAGTTCTCTTCTAGTTGTTGCCTACTCTCACTCCAGATCACTACGTCATCCTTGATGCAGTCCCACCTCCACCTTAAAGTCTTGTGTCCTTCCAACAGCTCACCTCACCACTGTTATCCTGCACCAAACTGACATACTTCTCTGCCACTCCTGACTTCCTCATACAAAGTGCATATTTCTTGGCAAAATCAGCGATAAGAGACTTGGAATCGGATCGTTCGCGAACGACAGGTACGTGTCAGTGCAGCTAATGGACACTTGTCCATTGTCCACTGGTATTCAGCTGATCGTTCACCTGATCCTGACAGCAAAGCTCACCTTGGACAGTTCGTCCTCCACGTTGTCTTTCACCAAATCTGGACCTGGTCTCCTTGTCCTGCAGTTAAGATTGTCCATGGCGATGGCGTACGGCGTCTCGGTGGCATCCAGGGCCTTCTCCAGCCGCGCTTTGAGCCCCATCAGTGACGTGATGTCGACCTGCAGCTGCTCGATGTGCCGCTGCAGCTCCGACCTCCAGTGGTGGATGTTCTGGATTCTCTCGCCGAGCAGACGCGTCCCGTGGGATTGAGTCTGCAAAACTGACGCCTCTGCGTCCTGGTACAGAGACTTTGAAACCCGCTGGATGCTCTGGGCTCCGAGGCAGTCTCTGCCGGACTGTTCGAGGATTCCGTGGCAGTTAGAGAACCACTCGGGCTGTGTGTATTTACCCGTCCGATAACCAGCGGTGGCCGAACCCGCGGACGGCTGTGGGACCTCACTCCCCCCCAGGTCTCCGAGGTCTCCCCCGTGACTAAGTGGCTGCGGAGCTAAAAGTTCTGAGCTCATCTTTTTAATTAGAAACAACAACCGACCGAACAGTTGACTGAAACGAGCAACAGACTTTAGTCCAGCAGCTTGTTGACGTTGCCATGGACAGACACCTGTTGCCAGGGTCAGGTTCAACAGAAGTTTAGTCTCACGTGACTTCAAGCATTTATATATATATATAATTTATTAATTATAACCAATATAAATGAACCAGATTTTTCTGTCAAACCCCTGGCCTGAGGACCACTTCTGGTCCAAAAATCTCCCATGTTTGGCCCACAACAATATTTTAGTTTAAGTCGTTAATATAAAGATAAAACTGCATCATCATACATACATACTTCAATTGTTTCCTGTTACAGTCGTATATCACTATATCACACTTTGGCTGGAAAGACCACAGTGGACAACTACAAGTTTTTAATATATGAATATATTTTTTTAATAATAAGGAAATTGTTAAAAAGACAACATGTAATATACATTTAGAGTATTGTAAGAAATAACCTCCACATATGGATTATTGAGATTTGTGAAATCTTTGGCTTTTTTGGCATATTTCTCTACAATATCTAGAAGGTTAGTATATATGTGGATATATTATAATAACTGTTGCGTCTTTAGTTAGTGACTTTTTCCCTATTGCAGATAGTAGATAAGAGACCATTGTAAACTATTGTTTAAGGAGGATAACCTTAACAAATTAACAAATTATTACAATTTAAACCTGTGTATTGAGCCCATTGAGAAAAAATGCGTTTTGTGAACATGGGCTACACAAATAAGTCACTTGACTCATCTTTAATTTACAGCAATATTAAAGAAACTGACACCGACGTCAAATAAAATGTATATATAATAAATACTACAGCCTTTGTACAGCCCTTCTTAGTACTCAACTGAAGTGGAAGTAATCGATTCCTTCTTTCAGCAGCAGTGAGTTGAGATTTTCTTCCATAACACCTCCAGTCATGTCCTACAAGACCAGACAGACAGAGAGAAAAGACTTTCAAGTCACTGAATCTTTTCACAGCTGTTTTACATATGGAATTTTCACCAAAGATTAATTACTAAGTGGGTTGGTTAAGGAATTCATTCATTTATTTCAACATGTCAAGTTGTTTGAAAATGATTTCATCCATTCATCAAATCTCCTTCTGACATTGCAGACGTAACAACAAGCAGTAGTATAGTGGTAGTATAGTAGTAGTAATAGTATAGTTTACAACTTATTCACCTACTTACCAGTTTAACACAGATGATGAAGGGAGGAGACGCATGTTTGAAATGCAGGATTGGAATTTTTGGTTTAGGTTTTTCCTGAAAATAGGAAAGAGAGACAAACGCCTCAGAATAAGGTTTTACTGGAGCAGATGACGTGGACAAGAAAATAATATTATATTCACCCTTTACTTTAATCCTTTTTACTTTACAGCAACAGTCCATAAACATATTTTGTACCAAGAAGCAATTTGAACAGATCCTTTCTTTCATTTATCCACTTATCAGTTTCTGGATCTCTGCTATAGATCAGTTTTATTTATTTTGAAATTTCAAGAAAGTAAAGCTAATGGGAATAACAGTATGAGTATAATAAGTATTACAATCTAACAAGTTACAATCGGTCAAAACAGTTTGACCTTTAAATGTACTTGAATTGATTCAGCATCAATCAGAGCAACACTGTATTAATATTTACTACAGAAGTTTCTAATTTGACCTTAATTATCATTTAAGTTCATTACAGTGGTTTGTCCTCACCGTTGACTCTTCAAACGTATAAAATCCTTTCTGGATTTTTCTTTCATCCACATCACAGAACGCTTTCACCTGTGAATAGAAAGGCACAGTTGACTCATGCATGGAGTCAAAATAAACCACAGTGTATAATTGTATAGTAATAGACACCAACTTTCTTCTGATGAACTGGACTGAGGCAACGGAACAGTTTTCGACCCTGTTTTCCAGCATTCCATATGGTGAAGTCCTTCCAAAGTCCGAGGACTCTCTCCTGTAGGAAGTCCACTCTTTGCTTCCAAATTGTTTCTCTTAGGACAGATCAGAATAAAATTAAGAAATCGGAAGATAAAACCAGGAAACACCTGGAATATTTAAGATCCAGCCACTAAAGCGCCTCAGGGCTAGAAGTCAATGTGGCTGCAAGAAACATAAACGCAAAAAGGTAACATAGATATCACAGTTATCCATGTTACATAGGTAACATAGATTTACTAAACTATCTAAGTTTAGTTAAATATTAATAAAATAACAAAGGGAAGCCAATAATTCCATTCTGCCATTGCGAGACCTTGTTTCATCCAGCCAATCAGGCCTGTTTTAAGTTTATTGTGTGTGTACATTTGACCTACTCAGATATAGAGTGTGTAGCAGCTTTCTCATGATAACGATAGATCAGCAGACACTGGTCCACTCTGGAGAGACCTCCTCCACATCTGAGACTCTGGTAGAAAAAAAGGAGATCCTCAGGTGTACCCTTGAGAGAAGCACAAAAAAAACTATTTAATAATGTAACTGCCCATTGCTGTGATATACTATAGTAGCAATAGGACGAGACATCACCAAGGCTGTAGCTGTCAGATAAAAGCTCACCTTTCCACCTTCATCAAATGGTCCAACATTCAGAAACCAGTGCCTGGAGCAAAACCAGGTTGGCATGACGACGGTGGGACCATGAGACGTGTACACCTGAGGTATCAAAGCAGTTCCAGCTTGAGCAGAAATGTATAAGAAACATTATTTGCATGTAGTAACAGTCATATTGTAAAATAAAGAATCAATATACATGTATGATAACTGTTGTAAACAAAGTATACGTTAGTATTTGTATCATTTTGTCAAATCATGAGTAAAATGTATCTGGTGTTTGATCATATACCTGTGTCATAAGTTGATCCTGAGTCATTGTGTTAATCCAACGAGTGTAACGCTCTGTGGAATCCTCAGGTAATCTTTTAACTCGACATCCAATAAGCTTTGGGAAAACACATCCACGTGAGCACAGACTCATTTTTTTGTCAAAGGACTGGATTAACGTCACTACAAAAAATGTTGATGACAAATTAAAGAATTAGAACAAACACACTCTCATGACGACTTACCGAGTTTGGTTGAAGAAGTGACATCTCATGCTGGAGACGAACTCTTTGTGGCAGCATAACATCATCCTAAAGTAAAAAAAAAAAAATCTGCATTTAACCCATCACCAAAGTGAGCAGTGTTCAGCTTTGACCAGTGAGTGGTGACAGTGCCATGCTCAGTGGACCTCAGTAATAGCTGGCAGGTGTTGGATTTGAACCTGGAACCTTCTGGGCCCCAGTCCAGGCCACCACTGCTCCAATGTACAACAAGGCCATGCTAAGCTATCTATCAACTTATGTAATTAACCAACAATTTTTGGGATTTTGTTAAGTTTTGCAATAATTATACATTCAATTTAAAAAAAGCATTTGTATAAGAATACAAAACATATTTAAAGTTTTGTCAACTTTTAATTTAAGAATGGAAGGACAAATTAATGCTTTACAACTTTTTTTGTCCAAATTCTGCACTCACCGCATCTTGAAAGCACAAGTGTCGGCCACAGCTCTGTGAAACTGCTTTATTTTTCGCAAACCCCACTGAAAGACAACGATACAAACTAGAATGTGACTAATACAGTAATAAATGGAATGAATAAACTAGTGATAAACCTCAGTAACAACAACTTTAAACTAAAGAGAATAAAAAGGAATCCTGACCCACTGCATGTCCCCAACTCACCTCCCCTTGGTTGGAGCGAGTTGTGACCAGAGATGACTACAGAGATTCCTCTCGCTCTCAGCTTCTCCACCCAACCCTCCACCACCTTCCTGGAATTATCCTGGAGACCAACAGGAAAAAAAGTTCAGGTAACAACAACACATACGTGGGATTGATACTTGTGAATTGACTGAAATGATGACATACTGTGCTGGCGTCGTCAAAGACAGACAGCTCCATGCACCCAGTGAAGTCTTGATCTAATATGGCCTGCAGACATTCATCCAGCCACGGGGAGGCGTTGTACACAGGCATGATAATACTCTGGTGTTAATGAAACATGGACAGAATTAGACATTTCATATCAGTTAAGGGTGGATGGAAGGATGGATGGATGGATGGATGGATAGTAAACAGGGGAGCCAGGGTTTGAATCCCAGTGCTGCCTTTATCTACTCGTGTGATGACGTAAATTGTTTACTTTCTTTTACCTTATGGTCCTCAAGTCGCAGAGAAGACAACATGAATTTGGACGTGTATTTGCAACACAGTAAACAAGTTTATTAAATAAAAAGCCTGTTAACGTTTGTTCTGTGATTATTGTATAATTAAAGAGTTCTTAGTCTAATCTCTGACTTGTTTCCTAATTTTCCCTTCACTAAATTACATGTTTGGTATTTGAAAAATTACACTGAACATCCAAACTCAAAATGTCAAAAAGTAATGAACGATGTTCAACTTACAACGTCCACTGTCTCCACCGTGTCATCCAAACGGCGGAGCTTCGTCGACGGCTCCATTTTTGTCTCAGACAGCCCGCTATCTATGCTCCGTACTTTTAATGTGGCATTAAAATGCGTCGTATTTGGCGAAACCGCTAATTAAAATATCCCTTTAACAACAGTTCGTTGAAACTACAGACACCTACACTGTGTCGCCGTGAGATGACGTCATTTTGCTGCGCTGCGGAGTTCAATGACTCCTGTAAAAATCACTTCACAACCAGCGAACTTAAACCGCAGAGTATGTTCCAGAACCTTCTGTAAAGAAACTAACGCCGTAGTCGTGGACAAACGAATAAGTATTTGCTACTAATGTTTACAGCGTGTCAAACAGTAAAAGCAGTATTACCGTCTGAGTTGTAATCGTGAGAAAAGACATTGCCGAGAAATGCGAGGGAATTCCAATACAGTTTTAATTCTATAAAGTTAGACTGACGGTGGTCCGTGAACGCAACCAACCCTTTGGATGAGTTATTGAAAACTTTACCAAACCAAAATGAATAATGTGAGGGTAAAGCAAATGCCTGAGGCAAAATATAAAATTTATAAAGTAAAATATAAAGAATCTATATAATACAATAATACAAAGAAACATAATAAAAGAAGACATTTACTAGCTTGACGAGTATTTCAAGAATCATACAAACCACTGTTTAATCATTGAGGTGAGCCATTTAGTTTAATGTTAAATGATATAATAATATTACATAAGTTTATGTAAAACAAATTACTACTATTCTCTAGTATATACAGGAATAAGGATACTGTTCTGCTGCCTCCTCTACTTATCAGTTTGAGATAAATAAAAAATATCTTCACCTCCAGAGATTCCTTTTATTGAATGAAAATGAGACATCAGTAAAGTTACATTGTGATTTCCAGATTGATAAAAATTATTAGACTTTCATGTATTAAATGTGTTTCAAACTTTTACGTAAATAATTCTACTGTACAGTAAACAAATGCAAATACATATGTACAAAAAAGAGTCAAGATGATGGGATTTCTTCATTACTCTAGACAAGGACACTGATGTTTTAACACATTACACTTGGCTGATTACGTGAGACTCCAGTTCCCATTGGTTCCCATCGATGATGCTCCTTGGTATCTTGGTCAGTTAACCAATCACACAGGGAGTATACAAGGTCCTCCATTAAGGCATACACCTAAAGGAGACACATGTTGGATGATGATATTGACCAATGGTTACCAACTACAGTCAAAAAATAAAGAATTCATCACAGATTTTTTTTCTACGATTACATATGGCCCCTCAGACACGTTTTATAAAATCACATGCAGCCCTTGGGGGAGCAGTGGTTCAGTGGTTGAGGAACCAAACTGAGGTGCACTGAGCATGGAACTGTCCCCACACACCTCTTCTCCGGCAGAGTCCTGACATGTTATTGTAAATTTTAATTAAATCCTATTTTAACATGGGGCCACTCACAAAAGAAAGTCTGTTTGAAACAAAGTAGCTAACTTCTTGAAATAATTTTGGAGCGTTCATATTTTCAAACTTTTTAAAGTGTAATTGGTTCAGGGAAACTATGTCAACTAAACAATAAAAAAATTGGACTTACCCTTTCATACAGGAGATTCCTGTAAATCTTAATTTCCAAGCCCTTGTCATTATAAAATTGTTGATTTGTTATTTTTGAATCAGTCATTGTCGTCTGCTTTTCCTTGCTGGGCTTTACTACTTCTTTTCCCTTTTTACTTTTCTTGTTCGATGCCTTTTAAAAAACAAGAGACACGGGAAACAAAGTCAAACAGTTAACAACAAACAGAATCTTAAATTAACAGGATTTTATACCTGTACCAGTCTTTCTCTTATTGGTGACTTGGAGTCTCCTCTGTTTTCATCCTTAAAACTGGATTTTGACTCACTCCTTGGTATCTTCTCATCTTCTCCTGTAACTCAAGTTCTCAACTCTATTAATGTCTTCAGAAAAACCTAGGATGCGTAATCAGGAATAAAGCATAAAGT
Source organism: Paraplagusia blochii (assembly GCA_016785265.1). Classification (NCBI taxonomy): domain Eukaryota; kingdom Metazoa; phylum Chordata; class Actinopteri; order Pleuronectiformes; family Cynoglossidae; genus Paraplagusia; species Paraplagusia blochii. The sequence continues at coordinate 29,087 of JAFBJS010009172.1, read as the reverse complement.
TGTCTTTTTCAATTCAAAGAGATGTGTGTGTCTCACCAGTATCAAAAAGTTGTAAAGGATCATTCAATGTTTCTCTTTCTGGAACATTCAGAAGATGTTTGAGCCAAATAGCCTCCTCTGACATCCTGTCCAGCAAACCAATCCATAGTTGACGCCTGTAAGTTGGTGCAACCAGACGTGAAGAAGACATCCATGGTGTACAGAAGAAAACAGTAAAGAACGATGTATAAGAGGTGCCTCGTGGCTGAAATGTTTTTGTGCTTCACCCTAGATCTGCTGCTGCCAGATGCTGGTGTTTTATTGTGTTGGGTTCAGAAAGCTTCAAGAGCAGAAAGTTAAAACGGGCCAAGTTCTCCTCCATCACTGGACCTCTGGTATCTCTTGACGACTCAGTTTGGGAAAGTAGAACCTTCATGTGTGAAAACAGTCAGAAACCTTAAATCATACTTAGTTTGACATGTCCATACATTTATACCACACAGAATTTCTTTGTACAGACAACAATTACAAGAACTAATACAAATCATCCCATTAATCTGTACCTGGTGAAGAGTGTCTACAGAGAAGTCCCACATTTGCTCTGGGTTGACTTTTTGCCACAGTGTCTTCAGGTCCTCCACTGGCTGATAAAGGTAATGAAGCTACATGTAGGGAAGCAGGTAAATAATTGAAGTCTTTTCCAATAAAAGAGTAAAAGTAACCAATAACACTAATACATTTTAGACCCCAGAAATCTACAACAGATTAATTAAATTAATTGAATGATAATTTGATTTTAAAATGTGACAGAAACTGAGAGTATTTTAATATTTTTTTGCAAAAACATTCACCAAAAAGCAGCAATATCACTCATCGTATAAGAGTTTATCTTTGTGGAACGGCAGGATTTACCTTATTGTTTTTGTCAGTAAATCTCTGCTCTTCAGTGATGACAAATTCAGCAGGAGACCCTGGTCTTTCAGGAGTACGGACGTTACGCACCATCTCACACACAATCGACTCACACATTTTCACAGAAACCTTCTTTTCTAGTAGGGTCTGTTTAGAGACATGAAGGAAACAGGAAAGGACAATGTTCTGCTCCTACTTCCTGTTAATTAATTTGAATTTCAAAAACGGTAAACAAAGTCTACCTGCAATAAATGCCTTCGATCTGCATTTATATCTGGCATCACAGCTATCCCTCTGAGAACAACCAGGATGGAGGCGCCCTGGAGCAACACTGGCTGAGTGTTGAGCTGCCACACTTCAGTATGGATCCCTGGCTTCTTTGATTTGAATGAAAATTCCACAAGTTTGTTTCCTCCAGGAAGGACTACACCTGGAGGATTGTAGAGAAACATTTGACACAGCAGGACAGGTTGTCTATGAGGTTAGGGTTAGATGTCTGTGTTTACCAGAAGAAGAACTGAAGTAGAAGAGTGGCTTCTTTGACTGTAGTGTTGTGAGATGATTAAAGCTGCGGGTCACAGTGCATCGCTGCCAGCTGTAGAAGATGGCAGTACTGCCTTCGTTTTGCATTTCTAATTGGGACATGGCTATTTTTCCAGTCAATGTGTCAAAGACTAGAAAGACTCGGATCCCCACGTCTCTCTGATGAGCAGAAACATAATCAACATGATATGTTTTGTCTAAAAGATGTTTAGGTCACAGTAATACTGCACAGACCAAGTAGGAACCATGTTTTACCTGCTCAGGTACAGAATTCCCGGTCCAGGAAGCAACCTGACCACAGATTCTTAAGGCGGGAAATGGCAGAAATGACTGTGTGTTTTGAGGCTTTCTGTAATAATAACGAAAGAGCGAAAGAAACATTGTACATTATCTGCTTGATTTGGTCTCAATAAACTGAAAAAAGAGAATAATAATAAAAAAACTTACAGGTTCTTTGTGTTCTCTTTCTCCATTTTTGGACAGAGAACAACTGTCTTCCTTCCGGGCTACAGGATGGTGTTTCTCGACGCGTAACCATGACAACACACTAGCGAAGCTACAGGTTCTGTAGCTTTAAAAGGCCGGTGTGTAAATGCATAGGTTTATTAAACTTAGTCAAAGCTGTAATAAAGAGGTTAGCGATACATTGACTTCCACTGTACGACCGGGGACACCTGTCTCCTCTGTTGTCTCATTATCGGCCCCATCCACTGGACAGTGAATGTCGTAAAGTAGACAGTTCTATAAAACTTTCTACTGACGCTACTTGTTAAAGCGGAAGTAGAACTAATACATTGTGCAATTTTACTGTAATAAACGCTGGTTTGGTATTTTATTTTGAAAAAAAATATATAGAAAGGAAGTGACGCCAAGGCTCGCTAATGAACTTCAGGTGATCAGTTGGTGAGATTTGGGTGAAGTTACGTTAAGAACAGAAATACAAGCTCTCCGACACCGTGGCTTCAATGTTTTGTCAGAAACGGTTTCATTTTAGACGGAATTAGTTTTAATTTTCTTGTTTATAACACACTGCTGGAGGAATATAAACATTTCCCAACTGTTTCAACTTTGTTTTAGTTAATATCCGGGTGTTTCGCGTTTTGTGTACAGTCAACACAGCAGTATCATATTATTGTTGTCACTGTGGTCATGATACTGGTCAAATAAACATAAGGAAAGTGTCTCTACTTTTTACCTTTTGTGCCATTCAGATTGTAATTTTATATTAAAAAAGTAACCTTAATAAAAACACGACTGCGTGAAAACATTGATTTTGAATATATTTGACTCATCATTATTTACTACTATTTTGTGACTGGAGCAGGGGATTCCATCCCATTTTGCTGATCCTTCTTTTTCTTTTCCTTTCAGCGTGTACCTTTTTCAGGAGTTTCCACATCAAATCGACATTTCCCATCTTCCCCTGTTCTCTCCATCTTCTACTCCAACTACCTCCATGTCCTTCCTCACTGCATCCGTCAATCTCCTCTTTGTCTCTTACCTGGTAGCTCCATCTGTAGGATCATTCTTCTCTAGCCTTTTCTCCAAACCTTCCTGTCTGTGTTGTCCCTTTAATCACCTCATTCCTGATCCTCTCCATCCTTGTCTCTCTGCAGCATCTTTAACTCCTCCACCTCCAGCTCCGTCTCCTGTCTTCTGTCTATTCCTAGTGTCTCTAATCCGTCCATCATGTTTGGCCTCACCACCGTCCTGTAAACCTGTCTCTTCACCTTAACTGACTCTCTTCTGTCACAGATCACTCCTGACTTTTTTTTTTTTTTTTAACAGCCGTTCCATTTACTTTGCATCCGGTATCCAATTTTGCCAATATTGTCCCAGCACTGAAATTTCTGAAACCAATATTTAACAGATAAACATTTTAAAGTCCTACGTGAGATTCATAATCGGAGTAAGAAACTTTGGCAACCTTAATTTTAATAAGTTGGACATTCCTTATAATGGTACTTGAGGGTCCTTCTTTTGCCAAATTTAGATTTATTTATGGGGCAAAATTGTGTCAATAACCCCCCAAAACAGGAAGTAAAAATGCTGGGATTTGAAACATTTAAATACGGACCCACCCAGAGATTTACTATTGGCTCACATTAGCTCTCTTAAACTAAACTGTTTCTTTTTTCTTTTAAATCTGATCCTATATGTGTGATTTACATTATTACGGTTCTATTGAAACATAAATGTTTTAATTTTAAATGCTCAACGATCAATATGGAAAATGGGAATCAAAACAATCATGTTGTCAAGGGTCTAATGACCTTCTTGTTTCTGGTTTGTGGAACCTTATCTATGTTCTTTATGATTGTTTTTCTAGCTTGAATGTTGTTAAAATATAACATCCATTCATGTCAGTCGTCCCAACTTCATGAAGTAATGGTCAGTCCTGCCAGTGTTGCTCTTTTTAGAAGTAAACTAAAGACAATAGAAGGAAATAGGAAGCCCCATCTGCTCACGCCGACTTCCAGAGGCTTTTGTCAGAAAGTCCACCACCATTCGAAGCTTTTCTACGTTACCAACTAGGACTGAAAGAACTGCTGGTTTTTGGAGAACTAATCTGTAGCTATGGCTGAAGGTAAGACATCAACTTTATCATTTCTGTAGATAAATATAAAAAGAAAATCAATTACATTTTGTTGTTTTTTTATTGTTGTGTGACTTTCTTTCTACTGATACCAGGAAGAATAGAAGAAATAAAAATGTTCTACAGAATGTCCTGATGTATTCTGGTTATATCTTTATTTTCTCCTTTGTCTCAATGGTATGATGTCATAGAAATACCTCTACGAGAAAAGAAGCAGAAATCTCTACCTCGGTCGGATGGGTGTGGTCTCAGTAACTTTGACGGTAGGAAGATTCCTTATCTCAATAATATTCCTAATTAATAATGATGATATCTCTGCGTTTGGTCAAAGGGATTTTCTGCTGCAAAGGTTTCTATTATTAGGAACAGGAAGGACAAAGAAAAGCAGGAATTTCTGGTATAGCTTGAGCTGCTGTACGATGACCTCATAATGACGTCACCAATTCCCTCTTTAAATTTTAATCTCTACCCTAATCTCTTCAATGCACTTCAGAAGCCTCTTAACAAAGACAAGCTGACACAGGGACAAAATATTCCCAACAGCTATTCCCTATTTTTCCTTCATTTTCCTGAAGAATAAAAGGATTAAAAAAATCAACCCATCTGTCTATTTCTAACGCTGTTTCAAAGCATTACAATGTACTTGTACTAATTGCACTATAGATTTTTTTGCATATGTATCTTTATTTTTTGTGATTTGTTTCAACAAATTTGAAGCACAAATTCACCTGTTTATTTACATTTGCATTTATCAGACAAATTTATCCAAAGTAACACACAGAGTAGAATGAACTTTATCAAGTATGTGGTTCCTTAAGGTTCCAAACCCAGTATCTCTGCTCATAGTCAGGTGAGCTGCCCTGACCTCACCCATATAATCACCCATATAATCACTCTGGTTGAATCGAATTTTCTAATCTAATCTACCCATAATCTATTCTAATCTAATATCGTATGAGTTCAAAAATAGACCTGATTGACCTAATTATTGGAGATAAAGTATAAAGCAGCTTATTGTTCACGAGGTACGAATGACTGTTAGATTTGGTTTCTGACAACATATGAAGGAATAACCTGCTGTGTTTTATAAATGACTGATGGACATGGTCAGATCATGGTCAAACCTGTGATAATGTCTAACAGGATCAAGCACGGCATCGTAGCAGCCCCTCATGAACCTTCCTGCAGCTGATCTGACCCACAGCACCACTGTATTGTATTGTAGGGTGGCAGTGGTGGCCGTGGTGGCCTAGCAATCAAGGTACCAGGCTTAGGTCTGCAAGGCTTCAGGTTCAAATGCACCAAGGTGTCCTGACCATAGCACCATCCCCATATCCCCACACAACTTACAGTGGGCTCACCGTCCACAGGGAGGCTCACAGTAAAGTGCAGTATGATTTGGGTGGCAGTTGAGAAGACTTCTGCTTATAGGACTGCATGTCCTGTAACAGTTTAGTGGATGAAGATAAATGAATGAATTAAAATGTATGTTATATTGTATAAAATCCAACTCTAATCCGTATATGTCTTGATTTTTCTTCTAATTCTCCAGCCCTGGACTTATGTGGAGGATTGAGAATTGTCCTAGTTGGTAAAACTGGTTCCGGGAAGAGTGCATCAGGCAACACCATCCTCGGAAGGGCTGCCTTCAAAGAGGACCCAAGTTCTGTGTCAGTGACCAAACACTGTGAGACACAGAGTGGTAAAGTGGATGGGACCATGGTTCAGGTCGTTGACACCCCAGGTCTGTTTGACACAGGCATCGGGGAGGAAGAACTGAAGACAAAAATTGAGGAATGCGTCAGGATGTCTGTACCGGGACCCCACGCTTTCCTCCTGGTAATCAGGCTAGGAGTAAGGTTCACCGAGGAGGAGCGGAACGCTGTGAAGTGGATCCAGGACAACTTTGGAGATGATGCCTCCATGTACACTATCATGCTGTTTACATGTAAAGATCAGGCTAAAGCTGACAATGCTCTGAAGGAGTGCAAGGAGCTGAGAAGACTCTCGACTACGTTTGGACGCAGGTACCACGCCTTCAACAACAACGACGCGGAGGACCGGGTGCAGGTCACAGAGTTATTCACCATGATCAAGGAAATGGTACAGGAAAATGGGGGGAAACACTACACTAACGAATTGTATGAAAAAGCCCAAAGAAAGCTGAGGGAGGAGGAGGAGCGCAAGAAACAGGAGGAGGAAGATAAGAAAGCAGAGGAGAAGAAAATATGGGATGCTGAAAGGGAGAAACAGGAGAAGGAAAGAGAGAAGGAGAAAAAGGTCAAAAAGAAGAATATACGTGCGGCTACAGCCGTGGCTGCTGTGCTGGTGTTGGCAGGTGTGGTCATAGCAGTGGGGGCCAACACCACCGTGGCCCTGGCCCTCGGAGCTCCTGTTCTTGTTTTAGGAGTGTTGTGTGGAGTGGCTGCCGTGTTGATATGGAAAGAGATAAGATGTAAAAAAGCAGTGTCTCATGCAGTATGAGATGTCAGTCAGTTACAAAGACTCCTACAGGGGCCAACGCTAATATCTTTATTTTTTTATGTTAATATGTTTTTCTGGTGATGAAAAGTTACTTGAGTCTTTTATGGAATTCAAAGCAAACCTTGAATTAAAGATAATTAATTACAACTATATTCAGTTAATGTGAAGCTTGTGTCTTAAACCTATATAATTATTGGTATTTGTATTTTGAAAAATACTTTTGGAAAATAAACATTTTTGTTGTGGTTCTCCTATAAGTTTCAGAATTAGAGTCTGCAATGAACAGTTAAAGTTCATCTATAACATGTATCCAAAGCCAAAAATTGCATTGCAGTCATGTTCAGTCCAGTCCAGTTGATTCCAGGAAGGCTGTTTTTTGGCTGCTTTTATTTAAATTAAACATTTTCATACATGTCAAGGCCCAACTTGTCATTTTATCTGTCAAACCACAGCATAAAGTTGCCTCAAAAGTCTATGATGCAAGAATTCTTTACAAATGTTTAATGGGATGGATTAAAAACAATGACAATATGTAACAATAAGTAACTTCTGTTCTTATCACAACCTGATGAGGGGAAGACAATCATTGACATATACAGTCTTGTATCTATTTCTATTTTTATGTTATTACTTTTGAATTAAAGTTTTTATTTATTCTATTGAACTAAGGTGATTGTTTAGGTTCATTATTACTGGTTGAAGCCCAGTCTGTTCTATAAATGTTTATCCTGTTTGGATTTTGGCCCCTCAGGAACCTAATCAGTAACCATGCACCAGTTCTAGAAACAACTGACAACTGGTCTCATAATGATTAATTCTAGTGCAATATTTCAGTAGGAAACAGGGACAGACAGGGACAGACAGACAGACAGATTGATAGCCTGTTTTCTGGGTTAAAGAACCATATTTTCTCCTTTTATAGCAATTTTCGAGGACTTTCCAGCCTTCTTGAAGTTCTCCAGTTTTCTTGTCAGGTTTCATTTAGATAAGACTTTCATTGGATTGAGAACAACTACAACAACAAAACCCTGGACTATAATATTACCTCAAACAGTGTTGTTAAACAGGGACATGCAATGTGTTTGTAAAGACATCAGCTGACCTACATCAGGATAGAGCTCAAGGGTTTCAAGGGAGAGCGAGTAAAGTTTGTTAAGACAAAAGGTGAAGTAACGGTCAAGAGTCCATTGCTCCTTCCTGACACAAGTATGAATCAAGTGAAAATTAGAGAAACTGTCGTAAGACTGACGTAAGACACATGAGTGTGTGTTCACTCAGCAGTAATGCTCTTCAGTGACGCACAAACACAAAGAGGCAGCAATGACGTTAACACAGAAATGACCATGTGTCGCAAAGCTGTTTGGTCCTGATGATACATTCTAGGAAAGATCAATTCAGGAGCTTCACTGATGGACGTGATGTCGGCCTCTCTAACCCACACTGGCAACTACAGGTGGTTTAGCTAGCAGGTACATTGGTTTGGACAATAGCATGTCCTCCAGGTCAAAATGACCTGTCTTCGGTAAATCCCCAATTTAAGCAGGTTCATAGATTTTTACACACACACATGAATTCAATTAAAGTTTACTGCTGAGTCATGGTGACCCAAAGACAACCTTTGTATCTTTTTTGTATAGCATGCATGGGAATGTGGATAAAGGCAACGTCCAACTTTTTCTAATGTTGGGGTCAATTTAGGAAAAGTCATAAATTTTAAGTTGAAAAAATATTGTTAAAGTGATTTTTGGGGGACGAGGGGGGGGTTTAACACAGTGGCGGGTCAATTTGACCCGATCTGTCACTGAGCAATCAGAACAATGATTCCAGGAACAGGGAACAATGGGATGTGGTTCAACACCAGTCTGTTCTCATGTCAATGACATCCACTGATAACAAGTGTTTTGACCACAAAGTGTCCAAAGAGCTAATACTTTAGATTTCAATGACTAAAAACTAAGGATGTCCGATATATCGGTTTACCGATAAATATCGGGCTGATATGAGCATAATTTTTAATATCGGATTATATCGGTATTGGGTTTTCCACTGATATTCATAATAAAATGCTGCAAACCCCGGTCTAGACAAACACGCTGGACTTCCTCATGAGGAACTGAGTATCGTGTTGGTTCATATCGGTATTGATAAATCTTATATCGGACACCTGTTCTAAAAACACAGATGTGATATTTTGGAGTCTATTTTTTGTCATTTATTTAAACTCACTATCACATTTGACTCATATCAGTAACCTTATCATGTGTTGATAAAAAGAACAGTCAAACGACACCCGCGGCGCAGTGGGCGTCGCCGAGGAGTTCATACACGCCGAGGAATGTGACTACACGTCCGTCTTCGCCCTGCGTTGACAAAACACTACCTGACAACATTGTAACAGTTCCCCAAAATAACCGCATCTAACACATAACACAGTCACACATCGACTCAACTGTTACAGCAACTTGCAGTTGGTTGGGAACGCGGAGTTCTGTTCTCTTAAAGAGACAGACACGCTATTCCGCTCGCTGTGTTTCCAGTTTACGGCGCCTGTCACTTTAACGCTGCCATGCAGCCAGTAAAGCGCAGTGTGCGGAGCTTCTTTTGCAGGATTCTCATGCTTTGCCGTAAACCCCGAGTGCTGGGGTCCAGGGTCGAGTAGGCCGCTCCGGCTTCCACGGTGGCAATTGGCTGCACTCTATTCCTGTGCACTCAGCTGCTGCGGCTGCTTCTTGCGCAAACACAGCAGATATTACACGCGTCACGCACTTGCACACAAACCCAGAGGCAGAGACACTGACACGGTTTGTCCCTTAAGTGCGAGTGTGCACGATGAACGACCGAGCCCAAAGTCCTCCGCGGTCACATCGGCATGTGTGAAGATTAACGACGACAGTCTGCACTGGTCAAATCACTGCCCGCTGGACCGGAGTGCCGCGAGCCGCTCAGCCGATACAGTAGCTGGATCGCGTGTTCGGACGCCGAGAGAGAGAGAGAGAGAGACAAGAGAGAGAGACGAACCGGTTTGATTTGGACAACACGATGGCGGAGAGACGGATCTCGCGGTGGTATTTCGGTGGACTGGCGTCCTGCGGAGCTGCATGCTGCACTCATCCTCTCGATCTCCTGAAGGTGAGGGGGCAGTCTGGGGGCCCAGTGGTGTGGAGCAGCGCAGGCCTGCGGTTCGGGTTCCAGCTGTTTGGTTACTGCTCATAGATGATGACATTTGGCCAAACACGTGAACGAACCTTCACCTTCCGCGGTGTCTGACACGTCAGTGATTGAGCCTTTAAGTGTATGTTTATGTCCATCCACGCATCTGTCTGGCTGCGTTTGTACAGTATATGTCAGTCCTGGTTTGCTGAATATATTTTGGTAATTGTAAGATTACACCAAGTGCTCTCTTCTCCATACATAGCCTGCCTGTCATTGGCAGAGAATCGTGGGTCTGTGCACGCGCATCAGTAAATGGCTGCGAGGTCAAAAAAAAGGAACAATTCACATAATAATTAAAGACAGGCTCTAGAATGATAGTTGAAGACATCATTTAAGGTCCTGTATTTTTGACATGTCTGGACATCACTCATTGACTGAGACTAGTTTTTTACTTTTGAATGAAAGTCCAGTCAGGACAGGACATTTTCAGTTTCCTCTGCACTGGTTTCATTCCAGACACCAATGTGTCCTTCGTCTCTCTGTATGAACAGAGGTTTGATTTTTGGATTTCAGATAATATGCACAAAGATAAGTAGGGTTCACAGCACAGAGGACAACAGCACATGACCCTGATAGCATTTAGCCTCTTCTCAGGAAGTGTTGTGCTTTTACGATTCAGGCAAGGTCAGTAATCAGCACTTTTAAGGAGAGGCACGAGGAGGGAGGTGCGGGGGGTGAGGGTGGGGGGTCTGCCATGTCTGACTGCATTGAAACAATGTGCAACACTGTGTGGACATGACATGGACTTTGCATCAAATCTGCAGTGATAATGCCCTCTGCGTTTGTTCTCTTTTTCATACCTAGTCCCTGCTCTGCACAGTTTCTTCATGGTATAGTAGCTCAGCTCAGTGTGTACCGTACCGTAGTACTCTCCTCAAATGCCTTCATGTTTTTTTGGACGTGACGCAGCTGTTGTCTAACTCCCGTAGAGTGGGTAATGTGACTCAACAGTGAACTCTTAGGACATGGACTCAGAAAACAACTTACAGTCATCAATCCACAATCAATGACTGAGAACAAGACACATCGAAAAGGAAATTAATGTATTTTAGCCAACTCGGGTCATTTGGACTACACTGGACTGTAGAAGCCTCTTAGTCTACATCTAGTTGCCCTCAAAGTTACTATTTTTTAATGTAACCAGGGCAGATAATTCATTGGATGGAGCAGCAGGAAGATGAAGGAAAAAGGAAAATTAATACATTTATATTTTCACCCCTTTAGGTCCATCTGCAGACCCAGCAGCAGGTCAAGAAGAGGATGATGGGAATGGCTGTTCACGTGGTGAAGAACGATGGTCTTCTGGCTCTGTACAATGGTCTCTCAGCTTCTCTGTGTAGACAGGTATGTGGGACATTCAATGTGTTGGAGAAGATTAACTTTATGAACAGAATATACTGTATAACTGAGTGGAATTTCAGAAAAGAAGGAAAGACAATGATTGATACCATCACATTCAAGTGGTTCAGTAAGTGGACTTGGGTCCAAAAGGCTTCAGGTTTAAATCCACCTGTTGCCAGGTTGCCACTGAGGTCCTCTGAGCCTGGCACCGTCCCAGTCGTGGAGACTGCTGCTCCTGCAGTCCCCATATGATGATTAGGTTAAATCACTGCAGCAGAATAACATGTTACTTGATAATTGTGAATCACATATTGTAATAAAGAGTCAAAGAATTTGTCTGAACCTATTTGGAAATACGTCAATGTTGTTGCAATATTAAGATAAAATCATTGAATAGAAGGACATGGTGTATGAGGTTCTTCATCATGCATCCAGATCATGGGTCATGTGAAAGTTCTGCAGAGTGAGATTTGATGATAATTCATTTGTTTGACGTACATCCATCTTTAACCTCCTCTTCCTTCTGTCTCCTGTCTCCAGATGTCCTATTCTCTGACCAGGTTTGCTATCTATGAGACAGTGAGGGACATGATGGGCAGTAGTGGTCCCATGCCATTCTACCAGAAGGTCATGTTGGGAGCCTTTGGTGGTAAGAGCTCACTGTCGCAGACTCAGTTGACGAAACCCAGGCATTTGTTATCAACTTTTCCTCATCAGAGGAAAAACTCAAATCTGTTTTTTGCAGATATTCCATAATCCTGCTAATTCTGGAGTTACTGTATAATACCACTTGGTTCAAATAATCAATTATTACCAGTTTGTTGTTTCTGGAAGACGAGAAAAACATTATTTAAGGTAGATTTAAAAACTAAACCTGAAGGTAGAGATGCAAGAATCCATTTGAAACATGTGGAACCAGTCTATGGTTGAGAAAACATTATTCACTTTTTGTTGGAGAGGTGGGGACAGCAGTGTTTACTCTGTTCAGTAAAACACTGTTATACATGTAACTTTCAAACACATTCATTATGTTCTTACAGGTTTCACTGGAGGCTTCGTGGGAACACCAGCAGACATGGTGAATGTCAGGTGACTATTGGTTCTCATGCTGATGCAGTTGGATTAAAGTAGATGTAGAAGTTACAAACACTGTTTACAGATGGAAAAAAACAATTAATGCAGTTCTGAATAATTTTGGCTTCAAGGATGCAAAACGACATGAAGCTTCCGGCCGACCAGAGGAGGAAGTAAGTCTTATTAGTCATAAAAATATTATCTTATAGACCTAGGATTTGTCCAAGTTTTCTGAAACTAATGCTAATGATTTTCCTTACAGCTACAAACACGCCATTGATGGGCTTTTCCGAGTCTGCAGAGAAGGTAAATGGAAGGATTTTCTGCAAGTAACATCACATCGCCACCTGTAACCTGAAAACATTTCTTTAAAACATCTCTCTCCAATCAGAGGGTGTGAGAAAACTTTTCTCCGGAGCCACGATGGCGTCCAGCAGGGGAGCAATGGTCACTGTTGGACAGGCAAGTCAAATGACGCTGTAATGATGATGTTATTAGATCAGGGGTGCCCAACCTGCGGACCTTATGTTATTTATTGCACGGCTTTAGTGTCGGGATTTTACTAATTGACTTCATTCATTCATAAAGTATATCTGAGATAACGTGGTAAAGTTTTTACACAACAATAAATCAGATTATGATGCGAACAGGATAAAGTCTTAAGGTTCAATGACTTTTCAAAGACAGCACAGTGTTACTGGTGCGTTACTAGTTCTTTGTACCAAGATTACTGTGAATAATAATATGACTCCTAAGAAATCACATGACCTATTAACACAGAGTAATGTTTATAGTTAGTTATAGCATTTATGGTAAGTGACGCTACAAAGTAGCAAAAATTAATCACTTTTCTTCCAAGTAGAACCAATTCAGGAGAATTATTTTATTTGTTATGTTATTGTTTTATTAATCTAATGGTATAATATTTTCTTTTTTTATCAATAAAATGTTTTATTTGTCTCACAGTTCAAACTGTATTGTGTCAAAATAAAATACTTGGTTTTTTACATATATATGTATGTATATGTGTATATACAGTATGTGTATATCGTCTAGTCTATATCAAACACCCAAGAGAGAAATAATAAATAGAAATAATAGACAGTAATAATAACAAAGGGATAAAAATAAATAAATGTGTCTCTTCAACTCTGTCTAACCATCACAGCTGGCATGCTACGACCAGGCCAAACAACTGGTGCTGGGGACGGGAATGATGGGAGACAACATCTTGACACACTTTATTTCTAGCTTCATTGCTGTAAGTGTTCATTGGCTCAGTTGGGGTGTTGCCTTCACTAAGCTCCTCCCCTGTGCTCTGACCTGTCTGCTCATTTCCAGGGTGGCTGTGCTACATTTTTATGTCAGCCTCTAGATGTGCTGAAGACCAGGCTGATGAACTCAAAGGGAGAGTACGCGGTGTGTAGATCCTCTCTTGTCCTTTTGTTGTCGCTGTTGTAGTCGTTTGTCATTGTTCTCTTACACTGAGTCTCATGTCTCACTTCAGGGTGTGAGACATTGCCTACAGGAAACTGCCAAACTCGGCCCTCTAGCGTTTTATAAGGTAGGTAGAATTCAAATGTGAGACATGTGACATGGTCAAAGCCATATATTTCTATATAAATAAATAAGCATTTGGAGAATTCCTTAAATTCCACCTTAAGTCTTTAATGCAGTTGTGGTATTTAGGAAAAAGTAATATTTTGCAGGTGCAGGCAGGTCTGACCTTGTTCAGAGGCCTTTTCACAACCTTGGCAGAATCATGATTTTACAGCAGTCACATGCTTTTGTTCAAGCTTGTTTATTTGTTACCTTTTATTAACTTGGTGAATATTTAAAACCCAGGGATTGTGAAAGCACAGGTGATGATTTTAGACTTTCAGAGGTCTGTAGTTGACTTCCCACTCAGACTTTGGCAACACTGTGTTTATGGCTTTTTCACACCCTTGCTTCAAAACTCTTTCAAATGCTTTCCTGGCTGCTGTCGTCACATAAATGAGTCGTTGGTATTGGTAGTTATCCTGTTATCTTGGGGCTACTTCAGAGATAATGAGATGGACAGATTGATAGAAAATGTGAGATCTGGTGCTTTGTGCATCACAACATGGTCATATTTTGAATAAATGCAAGGAAACATAGAAAAAAGACAGCAGCACTGTAGAACATTGAAGGTGAAGGTAGAGATGCAAGGGTGAGAAACCTGAACATAGCCTGGACCACGAAAGTTGGAGATGGAAGTGCTGGGGAGAAGAAAGGGAGAAAGACTTCTAAGGAGCTTGGCACAGCTCAACTCTAAATATATTTACCTAATATAAAGTGGATATCTTACTCTCTACCTAGTAACTTACTCAATACCTATATTATTCTCACTCTAGCCCAGTGATTAGCATCTTGATACAGAATTACATCTCTAGTTTTTATTACTATCACCTTTTTATGTTATTGCTCAAGATCTACCAGCACTTCTTTGGAGATCTACCTATTGGACACCCCTGCATTAAAGGCTCAAAATGCTTCTAGCATTTTTTACGCCATCTATCGGAAAAATGTAGGCATTGCACGGAAAAAGCAGAAGTATAATCTGAATACATTCCTGATCTATTGGAATAGGACAGGATCAGAAGGAAGGAGGTTTAGTGTCGAATGTTATAAGTAAATAGAATTAGATAATCACTGAAGGGTGGTAATAAAATCTTAATACAACCAGTTTTTATGATAATGTGCTTCTAAAGTTATACTTTTGTGATACAGTAATATTTTTATGAAGACTGTGAAATTATAGGATTTAATCAATTGAATATGTGTTGTACTTTTTTCTCCAGGGTCTCGTCCCAGCAGGGATTCGTTTGATTCCCCACACTGTTCTCACCTTCATTTTCCTTGAGCAGCTCAAGAAGTATTTTGGCATTCGCATCATTTCCTGAGCACACACACTCAGCATGTTCTGCACGTGCACTTGTGCTTCTCTTATAGCTCTACCTCTGTCTCTAAACACCACGTTTTAATTGAATGTTTGGACTTCAGAGCACACCAACTGCTGCAGACGTTAACACTGAAACTAACCCATTTAGATGCAGAGTAAACAGGATTAGAACACGTGTAAACAGATTGGTAGATGTGTTTATTTTAGAATGACTGCAGCTTTTCATCCATTTGTCTTGACCATAAAAGACGGTTACGTTGTAACAACTTTGTTTTGTTTCCAGCTTTAGAGCATTGTAAGCCCAAATCATCAACCGTAAACAATACCATCTCATCCATCAGGACTCTAGCTGAGAAATTCTGCAGAAAAATGTGAATCTTGCAGACTTGTTCTACACTTAAAATTCTTCATGTTGGTCTGAGTATTGTTTGCAAGTTGTAGAAAATCTGTTTCAAAGCCTAATGTGTCAAAAACAAAATCCACTGTGATTTGGCTTGTATTTGTACAGTAATCATTCCTTATAGTGCTGACCAAATGGGTAGCACCGTGAGTTTTATTGTTTTACTGATTTATTTGTCCTTTAATGAGTATTTTTTACTAACATGCAAGTCATCTTCTTACATGTAAAATTTTGTTTTTACTTCATTCCAACAATGTCAGTCATCACAGTCATTTCAGAAGAGGACCAAGTTTGTTTTTAAGTGCATCGATGTGAAAACTGTCAACAAAACAATGACTTTAGGTTGTCGGTCCTTGTTAATTACCACTAATATATTTTAATTTCTTTATATATGAATAAAGATGTAGACATCTACTGCAAAATGTCATCTAGCATAGTACTCAACATAATGTTTCTGTTAAATTTATGTAAACGTGCCATTGGTTTCAGGTCCATTTCCACCTGTCTGTTCACAGCTGTCCTAATGATTTGATCTCATGACCAACTGTTTGAGATGTCTTTTCACGCCTGGTATTAAAATGTGCCTTAGAGCTGCTACGATGGAACGTAGAGGATCTGCTGTTTATCCTGGTACGCACTGATGAGGTGTTCTTCTCTCCAAGGGTTTAATAATACTGGTTTTCTTCAGCAGTGAGAAACATAGCAAAAGTGCTATGTTTCGGAAAGACAGGCAAGCCAGTGTCTTCGTGTGCTGATAGGGTGGGGGCCCCAGTGATATCTTGCATGAATCCCCTAGAAACCTTAGCACCGCCCCTGGATGTTACAGCGCAGTAACACAAATTAAAATTTGATTTTAAGGAAAAAGTTGTAGTAAAAAATAAAAAACTTTAACAGAACTCTTCTGCTAAATGGCCAGTAGTGAACTTGCTATCCATGGAGAATTGAAAGAAAAGTCATGTGTAAACTCAGGACAGAAATATTCACATTCTCCTAATCATTTCCCTTGAGGCACTTTACCAAATATCATAGATTATAACAACAAATCCAGGAAATTAAATTTATGGAAAGAAAATATATATATATACCGTATGTCTTTATGTATATATTCAGTTATGTACAGAGAACCCTTCTGTGCCTGCTTTGAAATTCATTTCAAGTCCCTTTGCCTTACATTATCTTTCTTACTGTGGGCTATGATACATCAACCAGTGACCTGGTTCTGTTTCTCAGTCCTGCAGCTCCAGTTATCGGATTACAATGGCTGTTTGTTGATTTCACACTTTCCTCCTGTGAAACGGTAATTGAGCCAAGGCGGCCATCTTAAACCAAGGTTTTCTTTTAATGTGCTTTAAAGAAAAACTTGAGGGACCCATTGTTGGGAATGTTTTCATCTGTTAGATACATAATAAACATTTTAGATTTAAAATATTATTGGTTGATTTATTTGTGTGTACTTATTTCTGATGCAATGATATTCTACTAGGTAGTTTGAAGTGGAAGGATATGGAAGACACATCATCTGTTTGGGTGTTTCAGCACCCTCACTCCGGGCGGGCCCACCACGGGCTGGCTGTCACACTGGTATCTCCATGACAAGCCCATTCCATGTCACTTACTGGCGGCCTATGATAGTTCCTTCATGGAGTTTGCTACAAAGCCCCTGCAGCTAACCTGTAATGGCTGCACAAAAACCATGATGAATGTTGCCCACTACTCTTATTTGGTCATTTATACAGCTCCCCTGTCACCTTTTAGTTCCACAGCAACAATTAATGACAAAAATACAACGTACATTTCACATACGTAGTATTATTAAATACAAATCATCTTTCACTGGTATCTACTAAAATAAGACTTCAATTCTGTCACGAAGTGGACGAACAGCAAGTGAAGTGTTATAGGCTCGAAGATAACTGAAGACATTACAAGGTATACAGTAAATCGCTCACAGGAACTCCACTACCTCTACTCCACTCTATCCTGGCGACAGTGTGTCACATCTGCGCACGACTGCTGTGAGATCAAAATAAAAGCTATGTCTCATCACAAATTCTTTTCAATATGAATAAAAGTGTGATTTTATTTTGAAAATACGCCACTCTACCTCACGATGTTTCGGCATTAAACAATCCTATCTAGACATTGTCATCTCACAGCCCGCATATACCCTAAAATATATCCTCTTAATGTCACCCGTACCTACTGTGATGATAAAGATTAAGTTATGGGATTTTTATCTTCTCCAAACCGTGTTTTCTTCTAATCCTCTTTTGAGCCGCACCCATGTCCGGTCCACTTTGCCGTGCTAATGACGTCATGCTGCAGCAACGGGAGGAACTGCGCAGACTCGTGAGGAGGGGGCGGGAAACATATAAAGCTCACGGCTCGTACGCCATTCTGCCAGACGGTCGAAAGCTGAAAAGAGTCTGTGTTACTCTGTCGTTTTCTTTTATCTAACAAAAGCCGTTTCTCCCACTTTACCAAAATGCGTGAGATAGTCCATCTTCAGGCCGGACAGTGCGGCAACCAGATTGGAGCAAAGGTATGAGAAATACATCCATATACGTACTTAACAGAGCGGGTTCTGTCTCGACGCAGAGTCAGGGGCCGTAATAACAGTGAAGTCTTTATGGTTCACTGTGCCGTGAATATGTGTGTGTGTGTGTGTGTGTGGTGGGGGGGTCGAATGAATGGAGCGAGTGAGAGACGGAGCCGACAGAAACACTGGGTGTGGTTCTGGCTCCAACACTGAATAGCATTGTCATACACGAGCTTCAGCCATTACCGAAACGAAGATCATGGACATCTCAAAGCAAAACCGTTTTTTAATCTATTTTTTCACAACACCAACCAGTGAGTTGGTCGATTGTGATCGGTTGAAGTCGAAAAATCAACCCAGACATGAACATGTCGTGTCCACGTAGATGTCACGTGTCTGTGGCTTCGAATGAATGTCTGCTGGTTTCCTGGCATTTCGGTGACTGTGCGCGGGAAGAATTTAATGAGGTCAATTGTATATTTAGTTACATTCTATTATATTAACAAAGACGGGGAATAGAGGACACATTGGATTACGACGGTAATACGAGGCATTGTCTCAGTGACCTGTTGCAAGCCACGGTTAGCAGTCTAGGAGCTATTGTTTTAGAAGCCGTAATCACAACAGTTGACAGTAAGGTTGAAAAATTTAAAAAGAAATTTAAATCACAATTCAAAAGCAAATCATACAATAGTTCGTAGTTGAAGTTGGTGTGTCGTATTTTTCTATCTGCAACAAATCGTCCTAGTTCCCTAATTTAGACATTCTACACCTTGTTCTGCACTTTTGTTTTTCTTTTTTACCGTGGGTTTCTCTTTTTTTTGTTTGCTAACAAATGAAAAATCCATTCAAATCGTGTTTTAGTTACATTTGCATCCCTTTGGTTTCTTTAGAAAAAGCCGAATAGACTGTGCTCAACCTGTTTACTCCACATCAGCAGCATTGCTAAACCCGACCTTGATAAATTTTTTTTTTTTCTGTATTTACAAACTAATCTTGCAAAATATTCATTTTAGTTTTGGGAGGTGATCAGTGATGAGCATGGCATCGACCCAACAGGAACCTATCATGGAGACAGTGACCTGCAGCTTGACAGAATTAATGTCTACTATAACGAGGCCTCAGGTAAGGACATGTGGACAAAGAAACACCTAAAGAGTATTTTGTTATTTAAATTAACGACTAATGCATTTTTGTTGCAGGTGGCAAATATGTGCCAAGGGCCATTTTGGTTGATCTGGAACCAGGAACCATGGATTCCGTCCGCTCTGGACCGTTTGGCCAGATCTTTAGACCTGACAACTTTGTCTTTGGTATGTTGGTTGAAACCTCCCGAATACGTTGCATGTAGGAAATATTAGTGTTATGTCTTTTCTTTGAGTCACTATACATAAATTTTTTTTTTTAGGTCAGAGTGGAGCAGGAAACAACTGGGCCAAAGGCCACTACACCGAGGGAGCTGAGCTGGTAGATTCAGTCCTGGATGTGGTGAGAAAGGAGGCTGAGAGCTGTGACTGCCTGCAGGGTTTCCAGCTCACGCATTCCCTGGGTGGTGGCACAGGTTCTGGCATGGGAACGCTGCTCATCAGCAAGATCCGGGAAGAATACCCTGATCGTATCATGAATACTTTTAGTGTGGTTCCCTCTCCTAAGGTAGGGAAACGTGCTGCATTTATTTTATTTCAGCCTGCTGGTCGTCCCTCTGCAACGTATGTGTCTGTTTGACTTGCAGGTATCAGATACAGTGGTGGAACCATACAATGCCACACTGTCTGTCCACCAGCTGGTTGAGAACACAGATGAAACCTATTGCATTGACAATGAAGCCTTGTATGATATCTGTTTCCGTACCCTCAAACTCACAACACCCACCTATGGAGATCTGAACCACCTGGTATCTGCCACCATGAGCGGGGTGACAACTTGCCTTCGTTTCCCAGGCCAGCTCAATGCTGACCTGCGGAAATTGGCTGTCAATATGGTTCCCTTCCCACGACTGCACTTCTTCATGCCTGGGTTTGCTCCCTTGACGAGTCGAGGCAGCCAGCAGTACAGAGCCCTCTCTGTGCCAGAACTCACGCAGCAGATGTTCGACGCAAAGAACATGATGGCTGCATGTGACCCGCGTCACGGGCGCTACTTAACCGTGGCTGCCGTCTTCCGTGGTCGCATGTCCATGAAGGAGGTGGACGAGCAGATGCTGAATGTGCAGAACAAGAACAGCAGCTACTTCGTGGAATGGATCCCTAACAACGTCAAGACAGCTGTTTGCGACATTCCTCCACGCGGGCTCAAGATGGCCGCCACATTTATTGGCAACAGCACCGCCATCCAAGAGCTTTTCAAGAGAATCTCAGAGCAGTTCACCGCCATGTTCCGTCGCAAAGCTTTCCTTCACTGGTACACTGGTGAGGGAATGGATGAAATGGAGTTCACAGAGGCAGAGAGCAACATGAATGACTTGGTGTCTGAGTACCAGCAGTATCAGGATGCCACGGCCGAGGAGGGAGAGTTTGAGGAGGAGGGAGAAGAGGAAGTGGCCTGAGCCAAAAAAAATCACTATTTCTGTTAACGATTGGTGCAACTGTAGCCAACCGTCAACCAACCCATTCACACATTCTGTGCTGTTCAACAGGTGTCTCCTGTTTCCTATGTTGTCCTATGGTTTTCCCCTCAGTCTACTGACTTAACACTCAGTAGTTTACCTAGTTCAAGACTGAAAAGACTAAGATATCTGTACCATTACAATGCTAAAGTAACAGTTACTAATAAAGTATATGCCTGTGTTAGTTGCTAACTAGCCTAGAATTATTTATCGTCACTGGTCAATTGGTCTTTGTTAGTATTACTGGTTAGTTCAAAGTCAAAGCACTTGTACTATTTAATATGATTTCAAGAAACTATCATTAAAGTGACTTTTTTGTGTAAATCTCTTCTGTGAAGTCAGTTTATAACATTCTAACCTCTGGCCTTGGGAAAATCATCTGGGGTTAAAACACTGGTCTAGTCTGATGCTGGAACCCAGTCTGATGACGACAGCTGAAACTGACTTTTTTTTTTTCCTGCTCCCATGTTTGGTTCATTGTATCCAAGCAGGTTTCCTACAAACATTGCAGACGTCATCCTTTTTTGGCACACTGCTGGATCAAGTACTGTTTCAATTAATTTTTTTTTTTTAAGAAACTATTTGAGAGTTTTTTTTTTCTTATTGGCTGTTTCATACTTGGTGCTCCTCATGAAAATCAACAGCACAAATTGTGGGGGTCAAGAAGCTGTAAGTAATTATTAGATTTAACCATCAGGTATAGTTCAACAAAATAACAGTTACAGGGGCAGGCAAGCCATACAGTTTCTTAGGGCCTTAGCTATATATATATTTTTTTAATCCATGCACTGCCTGTTGTTGGGGTCCCCAGCAACCTTGCCTGGAACCCCTAGCACTGCCCCTGCAAACTTAATCATTACTTCTAGACTTTTGCATATGAAAAGTTATCCTTTATTTTTTTTTACTTACATAATTAATCATTAAGAATTTGTTGTAAATGATCATGAAAGCATTTTGACGTTAAACAGAAAAATAGTAATTAAAAAGGCCTTGTGACAGAATTTCATTAAGCTAGACATAGAAGTGCATCACAGTCATTGACATTTTTCAGTGACCCATATCCTTATACTGGATTTTTGTGCAAAACATAACACTTGATAATTTAATATAAAGAACAGTAACAAAATAGACTAATATCTGTACAAAAACATATTACACTTTAGTTCATTGCCCATAAATTAGAATGTAATCCCTTCATAAATGTGAATGCCAACACTGAGCACGACATACTTCCTTATTCCATGATCATAAACAAACAAAAAGATAACAGTTGTTCCAGATGTAACTACAAACCAAACATGCTCCACCAAATATTAAATGTGAATGAGGACATGGACATACAAAGTGACAGCAGTGAAAGTCACAATAAGTCACTCAATCATATGAGACGTTCCTCTTTGGGCAACGGCAAAGGCAGGGCAAGTTTTTCAGATCCTGCTCCTCTCGTCTGTTTCCTCTCCTCTGCACTGGGTTTGTAAGTTCCCTCCATTCTTCTTTTCTTCCTGATGACACATAGCAGCAGCAACAGAGTGAAGCTGAAGAGCGACAGCAGCACATAAACAGATGCCGACACCACAGGCGGGATTATCGCTTGGACTGCCATGGTTATGGGAGGCTAGAGAGTGAATAACACACAGACACACACAGGGCTGTGAAAAAGGGCAACATTTGTCTCAATTATACTGTATATGCAGATATGTCTGATGCTAATGTAGCCAAACGTCCACAAGTCCTTCTCTTATCCTCTTTATAGTCTATTATTTGTGCTTGGCCTGTCTATTCCTTCAATGGTAAATGCAGATTTCAATCTCAAATATGACACTGGAATTGAATCTATTCTGATCCTATTTAGAGGGAAATTGTTGACAGAGTGTGATGCTGATTGATAACAAATAAAGGTTTCTTTAAATTATTGAAATATTTTAATCAGGCCAAGTGGGTGAGTGGGGACGGTGCTATGCTATGCACACTACTCCTTCCTACCAAAGGATGGCCATGCTAATTTATAGTAAATACACTTTAAATGTTGATATTAAACATCACTCAAACACATTTATTCACACATAAGAATCCATTGAAAACAACCAGCACCACACCAGTCAGGAATGAGCTTTTGCATTGCACTTCAGAGTCTCATTGTCTCAAACACAGACTTGGGCAAACTATGGTCTGAGTGCCGGATGTGGCCCATTTGGCATTATAATCAGTTGTGCCAAACTTGGCCAAATGACACTATTAATTTATATTATCATTTTACTTCTACCTCGCTTCTACTAATTTTGCATGACTTTCACATGTCAGTTATTTAAGTTCACACGAGTCTTCCATCCATCAGCTCCTGACTTAGCACCTATGTCAAATATTAGCATCCACTGTGGCCTGAGAGTCTAAATATTTGTCCACACCTGCCTGAACAGACCGTTTATTGATTGGCTACAGTGTATTTATTACCTAGGCCTTCAACACCATCCTGCCTGAAAAAATCCACATCCTAGTAACTTCAATATGTCCATATAAACCTCACGCAACTCATCCATGATAATTCATGTTGCACAATAACATAATCACTGAAGCAACCAGGCAGATACTAGATACTTACTACGATACTGCAATTATAACATTATTTAAAAGACCAAATGCACTCTACTCACCGAAACCGTAACTCTGTGATGCGTGTGTTTCAGTTCTAAGAATTTTCTCCTCTATCTCCATCCAAGCTACTGCAGAAAGTCCAGTCTGTCCTGTTGTATTCATGGAATACGTTTTAATGAACTTTGCCCTGACAGTGTCCACTCAATGGTGGAGTAGAGGACGTTTGACAAAGACATTCACTCCAATAAAGAATATGTTTTCTGTCCATGCAATCAATCCTCACATGAACTCACTATTATTTATATATTGCAATAATGTAGAATAGATGATCCAAAATGTTCCACCAAAACACCAATAAGTCTTTACCTTGATGCAGTAACATTCAGCATAAAATTCAGTTTTGCATTGGAATTCACCGCTCAACATCACACTTCGACATTATCAACCGCAAAAGAGTGGATCCCACATCAGGTTCATGCAGAATGAACTGCACGGAACAATTTTCCCCATAACCCAGTAAATACTTACATCTCACAGTACAGACCACTCGACCTTCATGCCTGAAGAACAGCTCATTCCTCTCTCAACATCGAACACAAACACCTTTATCTCTGAAAGCGGACTCGCACATTCCAGTGTGCTGCACTACCTGTTGCACCTGCCTGACCGGTGTCTGCTCTCAGGCGCCGTGCGACACAGACATTGTCGCGCAATTGCGACTGCGTTCACTTCTTCCACTCACACGTCATAACCATAAATCGTTACCTGGAGGTTATGTGGCGTCCAGCGTCACCGGTGACCCGGCCACGAGCATGAAGTCACGATGAGTTTCAGGGACCAAAACGCGTCGTCATCGCTCAAACGCTCGCTTCGACGTCCACCTTTCCAACTCGCTCCTCCCACCTGTGGCATATGTAAATAAGGCAGTTCTACATTCACCAATCAGAACGCGCGTCCTCCCTGCAGACAGAAACTGGTCATTTCCAGCTCATTAACCAGTTTAATGCATCGAAATCTAAAGACCAGCGAGAAAACTGCTGGAATTTGCATTTTGTTCTGTTGGATCTAAGAAGGTTTTATGCAGAACTTTAATGATGTTACTCTCAGTGGCAGCCTAGTGGTTAAGGATCCAGATGAGGGATTGGAGGGTTGCAGGTTCTAATCCACCAACTGCCAGGTTACTGATTAGGCCTACTGAGCATGACCATCCCCACTCACTGGTCCTCAGAGCCCAAAGCTGACCACTGTTCACTTTGGTGATGGACAAAAAGCAAAGGTCACATTTCTGTGTTGGAAATGGTTTTGTTGGATGTTCTCATTGGAAAATCTGCTCTGGATGAATGTGAGTATTGAAATGGAGACTTTTCTTTGTGTGGGACTGTGGTGGTTCAGTGGTTAAATAAACTAACCTGGACTCAGAGCCCAGGTGTGACTCCAACAGCTGCCAAGTTAAACTTAGCATGTGCTGCATCTCAGCAGGTTGCCCACTGTTCACTTGGCCTTTACGTTGGCCCAGAGGCAATGTCTCTTACTTTGGTGTAGAACTCCAGGCTTCACCTCCTGGAGAAGTCAAAATCCCAGTTGACTTCCAGTGGGTTCACCACCTGCAGGAAGGTCCAGTATGGTGCAGTGTGATTTGACTGCTGGAGCCTGGCAATAAATAAGCAGACGAAAAAGGATGGATGGAATTTCTTTCATTGCACTAAAGCATACAATGCTAAACTATAGTGGTATAGCAGTAAAATGTATGGTGAGATGTTTTGGTAGAACCTATAGTTCTCATAACCGTGGTCCACAGAGTCCTTCTGGTTAATTTTCTTTTGTATGTTAATTTGTATGTTAATGTATTTGACATTAACTGACAGTGTCTGAGATTCTGCCAGAAATTTGAATTGATGTCATCCGTTGTAAACCAATGTGGGTACTTTGTATAAAAGTATCAGAACTGTGGCTCAAAAAACCATCAAGCCGCAGGTGCTGGACCATGAAGTCTTCCAACCATGAACTCTTGTCCCCAACTCTCGGAAAGGGGGAGGTCTGTTTGGCGTCACCCAGTCTAGGTCTGTCGCTAACGACTTTTCCCGGTACAACAGAGAAATAAGGACAACAAAAATATGGAAGTCTTCATTGGACTTTAACATCAATTCACTTGTATTTCCCGCAAATATCTCAACAACTGTGTCAATAAATAAACCCAAAAACCGGCCGGCGCCGCAATAGTGACGTTCAAAGAGATCGGTCTTTATTGATGGCTGTGTGTCGGCTCCTGTGATTGGCTGCACAGGCGCCTCTTCCACCATGTGAACTAAATTACCAATCAACGCGCAGGTAGTTGGTGCGGCGACTTTACAGTCCTGGACTTTATCATCGCACCAGATGCGGCTTTTGGGTCGCACAGCATTAGAACCCTGAAGAACGGTACCTGTCTTTCACAGTACCCGAATGGACTGTAGTACTGCTACACTCCCGGTCAGACCCTTCATTGCCTTGATGGAATGGGAAGGCAAGGGCTTCCAGCTGTGGAGGGATTACATGGGACTTTCAGGTATCATCGGGGAAATTCTGAAAAGGAAACCCCCCAGTCAGTGCTCTCTGCTGCCGCAACCGGGTGCAGCGGTTGTTCGCAGATCTCAGGAAAGCGCGCGTTCGAGCGCAGTTCATCAGAATGAAGAGGAGACCGATGAGGCGTCCACTCCTGCGGTCAAACACCGGTGTTTCCCTAATGCTCTGACCCGTCGAACTGACTTCGGACGGGCCGTCGCGTCCGATTCCGAAGTCGCAGCAACTCCACACGGTGGCAGTCGCACTTCAGCGCCGTCGCGCTCCATCTCGAAAGTTCCCGAGCGGATACTGTCGTCCGATATGTTTTGCAGCTTTTGCAAGCACAACGGAGAGTCCGAGATGGTGTTCGGATCCCACTGGCTGAAAAACCAGGCGGGTGATGTCTTGTGTCCCTATCTGCGGCAGTATGTGTGTCCGCTCTGTGGAGCCACAGGGGACAGGGCTCACACCAAGCGCTTCTGTCCCAGGGTGGACCGGGCGTACAGTTCCGTGTACGTCCGCTACAGGCGCTGAGTGAACGGATAGAAACATTGTAGAGGACAGAGTCGTGTTTGGACTTATTTGCACCGGTCTGTTTTACTTGTGTGTGTATGTGTGTGTGTGTGTGTTTTCTTTTTGCATGCGGTTTCACGTTTGCTGTGTTGAACTTAGTGCAAAAATTTCTTTTTCACATTCTGTCACAGTCGGTGTTTCATATGGTTAACGTTTGAGAAGTTCACCTCGTGCCTTTTAATGATGGTTATAAAATGTATTGCAATAATTAATGACAATTTCTATATAAATATCTCCATTCTGTGTAGTGAGTAATAGGAGGATAATGGCTTCAAACAACAATGATTAGGACACATTAAAAAAATCCTGTTTCCATGTCTGTTTTTAAAAATGTCTAAATTTAAGTAATATGTTCTAAAGATGTTTTTCTAATGCATGTTTTTTTTTTAGATTTGTATATGAAACCTGTTTGTTTTATGAGGAAAAAAAAGAAGAAAAAACATTTTGTCATTGTTTTTTTTTTTTCTTTTAACACAATCAACTCCGGCGCAAAAGGTCTGTATATTTTGAAGTGACATTATTTCAGAGAAACAGAAACTAGAAAAGAACCTACAGAGGTGGAGGTTTGGACTAGATAGAAGAGGAATGAAGGTCAGCCGTGGCAAATATGAGTGTGTGGATGAAAGAAAAAACGGGATGGTGAGGTTACAAGGAGCAGGAGTTTAGATACTGAAGATCAACTGTTCAGAGAAGTGGAAACTGGAAGAGACTGAAGAGAAGAATAGAGTGGAGTCAGGATGGAGCAACTGGAGAAAAGTGTGAGGAAAGACCTGTGATAGAAGAGAGTCAGCTAAGGTTTATGGATTAGAGACACTAGGAATAGACAGAGCTGGAGGTGGAGGAGTTAAAGATGCTGCTGAGATTCTCTTTAGGAGAGACAAGGATGGACAGGATCAGGAGAGATGGTTTGGACATGTTCAGAGGTGGGACAGTGGATAAAATCTGGGAATATTTCAGTTGATGTTAACAAAATTCCCCACAGTCACAGAAAAAATGTCCCTGAAGATCCCGTCCATTGCCAGATTCTATTGTGTGATGACAGGCACATTAATATTTACATATACATCCAGATGAGACAAACAGGTTGACTCCCAATTATTAAATATATAAAAATTGATGACCTTGAACTTAGCTTTTTAAAATCATGATCAAACTGAAAAGACTGTAATGGGACGGATTCTCCAGGAGAGACACTTGTTTTAACACTATGTCTTAACAAATAACCTTCTGAGAAACATCGTAGAATCTTTTATTCAGGATTTGTTTTCCAAATTCATATAGAAACAATATAGAAAATAAACAATGAAACCATATCAATCTAACGCGAACTTGTTTCCACTGGCCCTGTGTGAAACCCAGGGGGAATTTTCCTTCTCATGTACACAGATGAAGTTGTGTTAGTCTGCCTTGGTTTTCTTCCTTCTCCTCCCCTGTAGTCCTTACCGTTACCACGTTAAAATATACAGCTAAGTTTGGATAAACTGGAGATTTCTTCGTGTTAGAGGGGAGTTTATTTACCCCATCATCGCTAGAATCGTCCATCACGCTCTATCTTGTCTTTTTTATATAATAATACTGACCCGTTTTAAGAAATAAAAGTGACTTGTGTTCTCGCGTCTAACTTATGTTACGTAATTCTTTTTACGACAGTTCCAACCCTACGTCGTGCAGCCGTAAAGCGCTGTGTTTTATTATTACCTGGGACGCTGATGAGGAAGTGCTGTGCTGCTGTGAGAGAATAGCTCGGTTACAGAATATTTCACTGACCTTTTGCTGTTTATTAATCTAATATCATCAATAACACTGATAGCGCGGCACTTTAGTTTGACGAGGTAAGAAGAAACACCATTCAAACATATACATAACTGGTGTCATGGTTGTACGACTGTTAGCCTGTGTGCGCATTAAAGCAAAATTAGCACAAACTACCTGTAGTGTAAGGATAAGACGAATAACTAATAAATGAACAGGGTTAAAAGATTTAAGATTCTGTTTTGTCCACGTATTTAAGACGTGTTGTCAAGTCTTCAAAAAGTCGTCAGCTAGTGCCTTTACGGTTTATTTCACTCTATGACACTTGATAGAAGTATGTATGCTGTTGTTGTCCACAAGACAACACATCTTATCTGATTATATAAAAACGAGCGATATACACAGGGACGGGAACCCAGTTTATCTTATTTTAGTGAGTTAAAGTGTCATGTTAGCTCGGTGTAGCAGTTATCATAAAAATAGTTCAGGAAAAAAGCGTGTTATTTTGGTAAAAAATTTTTATAATTCTTAATAACTGAGGAGTCTCCGTCAAAAGTGAGCATTTTGGTGTGATGTAGATTGTATTATTTTATATATATTATTAATAATTCCTGTGTTTGTTTAGATGGATGAAATAGCACGTATGGCAGCTCTTTGCATGAAGGACATTGAAGATGAGGACGTGGATGATGAAGATATGGATGATGAAGATTTGTTGGTAAGAAATATGCACACACATTGATAGTAATAAGCTCACTTCCTTCAGTAAATTATTTATAGCTAGGTCTTGCAAAGGACCAAAATATTTCATTGTCTTTAAACAAGTTATACACACACACATATATATATGTGTGGGAGTGTGTGTATTATATTTGTTTATATTATATATTACTGACATCTGCATGTGTTTTTTCCCCCCACAGGCAGAGTTAAATGAAGTATTGGAGATGGACGATGAGAGCTCCGCCCCTGCTCCCATTCCAACTCTTATCTCCCCTGCTGGGAATCATGTCAGTGTTT
>JAFBJS010009160.1:53746-71182 GCA_016785265.1 Paraplagusia blochii | reverse complement strand
CAAAAGAACTGACCAATAGAATGGCTAGGATTCCATCATCAATAATGCAACTATATTTTCTCAGTGAAGACAACAACAATAAACTCAAAATGACACAGAGTCATTATACAAGAATCTAACTTTTTATACGCGTTTGGTAGCAGAAAGTTATAGGCTTTGTGCACTTGAGAAACCCTTGTTTTGCCCGTACACAATTAACTCGGGTAGGAAGATTTTATAGGTAGGAAAATATTTCAGGACACTGGAAATGTAATTTTATTAAGGGGTATTAATCTGCCACAACTTAATGACAGATCCGTGAAAATAGTACAAGATATTTAACTGGTCTGTGGGGCAAAGAGGGTCGGGGAAAACTGACCTAAGATACACAGGATCCTATACAAGCTAGCTTGTAGATATGATTGGGGCGTTGGTGTTGCAAATGTTCCACGAGTGGCACTTTTACTGTAGAATGTGTTCCTCAAAAACTACACTACTTGCTTTTGTTGGGTGCAGAGCTGCTCTGTCGAGGTGGCACTTCTTATTACCATTCAGCTCATTTACTTATTTGCAAAACTAGACTTAATTAAACTCAAGGTTCTTTAGGCAAAACTAAATGAACCAATGTGTCAGAAGCAGCAATACCTTTCCAAATTATGACAGGTACACCCTTGTGCACGGTGGTCAATGGGTCAGTTGTCTCTCCTGGTTTTTGTGGGGTTTCGGGAGCAGCGTAAATATTTTAATGACCTTTGGCAGGATTTCTGACTCACAAACAGCCACAGTCTCTGCTTTGGGAAAGGGTGTTTTTGGACAAACACACATTCACACAGCCAACTGACCGACACCTGATTGGGTCAGAGCAGGCAGGCAGACATGGGTGTTGTCCTGACACCAAAGACTCTGAAATGTGTCTTTGTCGAACTCATAGAACCATAAAAGATTGTCACCCTGTCTCCATCTATCCCTGTGTGCTGTTTTATAAACACATAAACTGTAATGAAAGTTAGGTTCTTTAACTTTGATAAGACTAAGAAATTTGTCTAGTTGTTAAAATTGTAGGATCACTTTTTTACCACTTTGGAAAACTAGATGTAGTTTTATCCCAGATAAGAAAAAACAGATTGGCATAAATGACGAATTGATAAATGTATGAAAATATTATGAAACGTTATGTTATGTTATGTTATGTTATGTTATGTTATGTTATGTTATGTTATGTTATGTTATGTTATGTTATGAGAATCCCAAAGGAATCCTACATCCCCAATGTCAACTCCCACTTGGCAGCCTTTGAGTTGAAACCTTGTCTACAATTGCACCCCCAGTGGTAGCCAGTGTTGGTTGCAAAGACTTAAATACTGTAAATTACCAACTTGTACCCACTTACCCACTTGGATAAATTATGGACAAATTTATTATTATTATTATTATTATTATTAGCATTATTATCCATCCATTTTCACTTGGTTATATGTTATATGTTATAAGCTGGAAGGGCTAGAAGTTGATAACTACCACTTAAATCACATTGCACCACACCATACCTTCCTGCAGGTGGTGTCCCACTGGATTTCAATTTCAATTTCAATTTTGATTTTATTATTATTATTAACATTATTATTATTAGTGTTATGCACGCCATCTATTTTGGAACATCCCTTTTCTATGTATGGCTAAATCAATATATGTCCGCGTTCATGAGACATAAAATTTTTTATAAATCCACTGGATCAATCGCTATTTCATGCACCCCCTTGTGGCAGCTTGCACATCTCAGGATTGCTTGCAATACACACTGGGAATCCCTGTCCTACACTGCTCTCTCCCACTCTTATGAATCAGCAGTTTTAAAGATTTTTTTTTCTCTGTGTAGTGGGAGATTAAAAGTTCTCAGTTAAATAATTGCCCTTTACTGTATTTTCAAAGCATTATCTCTCCCTTCCTTGTAATGCGTGGTATTTGCCACGGCCTCTACTAACAGTGGGATGACTCTGCGTGTCCCTGCGGCCGATTTGATGTATCCTGTCCTACAGAGGGACGATCCAAAAAGACAACGCTGTCATCATAATCTGAGCATGCACACAAACACTGACAAACGGTGGTTATTATTATCTGCGCTCCACTAAGAGGATTGCTTCCTGTACTCTCAGCCTCCCCTGCACATTGCTTTAAATGGAGCTTCCATTGCCTCCCACTGCCTCCCACAGCTTCAAGGGGAGAGAAGATGAGGTGAGAGGAAGGCTAAAAAACAGAAAGTGCTGATAACCAGAGACAGGTCAGTAGAGGAGGGAGTACGGAGAGCTGTACTCTGCTGTCGTCTCAGATCTGGTCAGCAGTGCAGTGGGAGTGTGTCACAAGTGACGGCAGGCACTGCCTGCTGCTGCTGCTGCTTCTGTCTGCTCTGCTGCTGCTGCTGCCTCTACTGAAGGGATAACTAGAAGTAAATCCAAAGAGGACACTCAACAGGAAGCTGCAGCCATGACCAGTCAACAAGATTCAGGATTCTTTGAAATCAGCATCAAGTCATTACTGAAATCCTGGAGTGGCAGTGAGTTGCTGTTTCTTTTTTTTAAGTGCGAATGTGCTTTTGACAACACACAGTAGCAGCTTAGTCATAGTGTCTCATAGTGTACGCTGAGTGACACCCATTTCAGCAACCACAAATATATCTGCTAAATATCTCCAGTGAGTTAAAGTGGGTTGATATTTAATACACATACAATATTAGCGCATAGTTGAGAACATCTGAGTAATATTTAAAAAAGGGTACGGGGTTTAGAATTTTGTAAAGAACAACTCAAAAAACTTACACTACTTACTTCTACTTACAGTATATAGTATGGGTACATGTATGTGCCCCTGTTTTGATCTGGTCCATTTTCATGCAAGTATTTAGGATGTGCTTGTAGAATAACTTACCGTTGCAAAATGACCCTATGGATGGCGCTAATGAGACTTATTTGAGTGAGAGCTGTTAGTAGAATTCAAAGAAGAACTGTGGCTAAGGATGTTATATTGGTCTAGCACAAACTTGTCATGACTTCAACATCTTAGGTTAAAACTTTTTTTTTAACAAATGTGGTTAATGTTTATGTCCATGTGGCTGAAAAACAGTTAAGTCTGTCGAAGGTGAAGAGGCCCACAAACCACAAGTTGCTTGTTAAATACTTTATATAGCGCCTTGGTTCTTGGCAGTCTAACATTTTAGCACTTACTTCTCATTGGGTAGTCACAGGCCAATGTACATACTGTATGTTCAGTTGAATTTATTATTTGCATATAACAATCTTATCCCTGTACTTTAATATCCCTGTTATTTAATCTGAAACTGGGAAGAAAAAATGTCACATAAGGAAGTTATATGCAGAATAAGAACAAATATAGGATCACATCAAAACTACAGATAGCTGCAGAAAACCCATTACATTACATTGGTTCATCCTCATCAGTGACTGGATCACAGGGGCAACAGTCTCCAAAACTGGCACCCAAATCACACTGCAACATACTGTAAGGCTTCCTGTAGGTGGTGAGCCCACTACAACACTACACTACATATTATATATACATTTTTTACAGAAATTCTTCACTATACTCCATATTTTCATGAACACTTAAGTATGTATTTCATGAACTGCAAGGTTCACCTCCAGGCCAGGTTTGAATCCTTGTTAGGGCAGTTGACTTCCAGTGGGCTCACCACCTGCAGGAAGGTATGGTGTGGTGCAATGTGATTTGGGTGGCGACTGTGGAGACTGATGCCCCTGCAGGTAAAATGGATGGATAACATATCTAGTTAAAATGTTTAAAAGGCAACACTGGTTGTAGTTTCCAAAATCCAGATTTACAGTTTCCAGTCGTCATTCATACTCATACATTTCTGGTTTTCATTATTTAAATAAGTCTGTTTTATTTCTACAACTCATTGCCTGTTTCAATGTTACATAACATTGAAAAAGAAGTCTGTGATTGAGAAAGTCAACAGGGTAGACTTTTGTTGACCTTTTTTGCTCATGCGTCTGTGAGTTTACAGCAGGGTCTTAGCAGCTCATGTGGAGAGCAAGGACATGATAATAGGATTACTGGATGATGAGACGTTCAGCTTCATTGTATGGGAGCCCCGCTGCCTGAAAGTGTAGAGCAAGGAGGGTGCAGTCATGTGGAATTTACAGTATGTCCTCTTCTGATGATAAAAGCAATGTGTTATAGGCCAGGGGCCCCCGGTAGCCCTCATGGTCTTCCTAAGGTGCTCAGGAGGTGTGTTCCAAAAGAAAACTAGAAACTGGTCCAAAAAGTGTCAAAATGGTAGTGTTACTGTGCTTTTTGATCAGTGGTACAGTTTCAGTGTCATTCTAATGGCTGCAGTCATGATGGTCAGAGAGTGGTCACTATTGTACAGTATGTCCCAGAACATACTATTAAGTTGTTTGTTGAGTCTGCATCAAATGAGTAGCTCTTCATATCACTAAGTTTCTTTAAAGCATCTTTAGGTTTGAAGACGACCATTGATATGGACGCCAAAAAAAACAAACAAACTTAAATTTGCATCTATATGATACATTTTATAGACACTATTAGTTTTTTATGTCGCCATAGTGAGTATAGGGGAGGGAAGACAGTTGAATAATACAGATCATTACGATTACCAACAAGAGGCCAGATTATGTACGTATGTATTTTGAGGATAAGGTTGATGTACCAAACTTGGAAGTCAAATTCTGTGCATTATCCATAAACTTACAGCAACTGCAGGATATAAACGGGGCAATGAAGAAAAGGATGGAAATAAAGTCTCAGTCTGAGACTAAAGAAAATCCTGTTTTACGCCATTAATGTCACGAAAACCTTCTTTAGCAAAGTGAACTCCTCTGTTTTTTTTGTACATTTGTACACGGCAACAAAATGTTCTATCCATATTTTAGTATCATCCTGTTACAGTGACAAATGAGGATCATTGGCACAAAATCAGAGGGTAAATAAAACTCTGTTCAGAATTTGCTCAGAATTATCTAAAAAAGTCAAATTGATTAAATCTTAAAAATAACCAAGTGTCTAAAAACATATTTTACCCCATCAACCAAAAGGTATATTTGTGACCGTGGATTGCTGTCTATATCCACATCTACAAATAGCAGCGGTATTATTTTACCTCCTCTATATCAGACAAAGTAAACAAAGTCATGACCCTTAAGACTCCAGGCCTCAGTGAGACTGTGGCTGCAGCTCTAATTAAACAGAAACAACCAGAACTATTACAAGAGCCTTCCGTCCAACCAACCCAAAGACTGGTACAGTCAGAGCAGGAGAGCAACACGTAGCTCATTCAGCGTCAATTTAGCTTTTCATCATCTCAGCCAAGCACAGGTTGTGGTTGACAGTCTGTCTGTAACCAAGAAAAGATTCTCCTAATGTGACAGGTGTCTTGTAACAACTTGGATCTATTGGGAAGTAGAATTCTGAAAACTCCAGATCAGTATATACTGGAATGTACCATATGTACTAGAGTATAATGTACCAGTCCTTCGGCTGGTTTTGAGGCTTATATATTAAATAAATTACTGTTTTCACAGTAAAAGTGGCAAAATGGCAATATAGGCTTGTGTACCAGTATCTGCTAGTCTAAATTGCACTTCCTTTGTATTTTAATATGAAGCGACTTATACATTGGCGTAATCTACACGTTATACACATGTTTTTTTTTTTTCATTTTTTATGCAATTGTTGGCTGGTGCAACTTTTACTCTGCTGCGGCTTGTAGTCTGGAAAATGCCATACAAAATATTTCAGAGTTTTGTTAAAATTTGCATTTGAGGTCCAAACACTAGTGTTGGGACCAGCGTGTTTTCTTGTAACGCCATTACGTAACGAAACTAACAAAACTTTTCTCGGTAACTAATAAAGTAATGCATTACTATTCAGTAACACCATCATTGTTACTTTGGTGTTAAAGGGTTCGTTACTCGTTACAATCTGTGGTCCATAGGCCGTGCACACTAACTGAACTGATGAGTTGAAAAGGAGTGATGATTGGTTGACATAGGTTAACATTTCAGGCTAAGCCAATCAGAAAGAGACCTGGGCGGGTCTTCTTGCCTTATAGGGAAATAAACACACACAGGTGAGGCAGTACAGCAGCACACACCCACAACCGCAAGACGATGTGGCAAGTGTCAAGTTGAGGTTACAATACAAATGCCTATATATTTCTTCATATATTTCTTTATGATAGTTGCTACAGAACACAACACAAAACTTTTTTAATGTGTTTTTAAAGTAAAGTAACTAGTTATTAGTTACTTTTATAATTTAGTTACTAGTAACGTAACTAGTTACTTTTACAGAGCAGCACCAAGTGAAGAAATAAGTTACTTTTTTAAGTAACTTGCTCACCACTGCCAAACACATTACAAAAGTACGTTTCTGTTTGTTGTTCAGTTCCCCTTATACCCTGGTACCATTCTCTGGTTTCATTGCATAATGCAATGTTTACAACGCAAATAAATTAGCTGTATCTGAGCAGCATTTGTCAGAATTCTCTGCTAATTGTTTTGTAATACCGGGCTAGCATATGAATCATGAATTGCCCACAACTTTCTCACACAAGTGCTCTGTCAGTGTTTCTCCCAGCAGCTGGACAAAGCTCTCCCAAATGACTGTGTTGACATTGGAATTTGTGGTTCAGTTACGCAGGTCAGTGGTATCTAAATATCCACCCACTCTGTTCACAAACGGCTGCTACAGTGGTTGTTTGCTCAATGTCTCAATGGACTGCATACACGGCATGGCTTTGTGTGTATATTATGGAGTGTATATGTGTCGCAGTCGTGTTTGTATGGCACTCGGTCAGGCTGTCAGAAGCACCAACATACTCTGTGTTTCCAGTATGTTTATGATGTAATGTCCTCCAGCTCCTTGTTTGCAGAGTCACATGTTTGAGTCCTCATAATGCACCAGCAGCAACAAACAGAGCCTGACACCATCGTGTATCCGCACACTGACTGCTTTCTTTGCCAGCGTCATGTTAGTCAAAAAATAGCATCCCAGGAATAACAAAATGCTCACCAGAAATAACAAAAAGAGCGGGCCAAGGATAATGCTAAAATTAAGCTTGGAATTTAGCTCTCTAATGTCCTGTTTGTAACTTGATAAAAGTGATCAAAAATGTCCTATCAATTAGTCATTTCTGGTGATTGCAGGAACTCGGGAACTTCTGGACCCAGTTTCCTGTGCCAAAAACATCAGGGGGAAATGTTGGACTTTTAATGGCCAGACATTAAGACGTCAACTGAAATGTGCTATGAATAATTTGGTTACTTAGTAGTATATATTTACCCTTCCCTAATTAGAAAAAAATGGAATTTGGCCTATAGTTCACACAAGAAAAGACAAAAAAACTAAAACATAGGTGAAGACATCTCTATGTTCCTATTTAAATCAATGCAAATAACAATAATCAACATCCATTTGGCAGCCGTGATAGCCTACCAGTTAAGAAAGGGCATTTGGGTACACAAGGCTTCAAGTAACAACCAGTGAACTCATCCCTGAGGTTCACAGTATCCCGCTGTCTCTCTCTATTTATTAGAATTTAAGTACATTTGTTGTTAGTTTATTTAGTTTGTTTAGTAGGCTTCAAGCAGTAACAGCTTTTAGAGCATATAAATAGGTTTGAAGAAGCACTGAATTCCCCTTCTCTCAAAGATACATTGAAGGGATGATTACACAGGAACAATAATAAATAATTGATCATTTATCCCTATAGTTAGGACCCTCTATTTAATTTTTGTTGTTAGGTTATTGTTACTCAAAGTTCTAAACCTGCTTTGAATGCTAGAGGATCAAAATGCTGTTTACCAATGCTTGGAGATCAAGGAAGTGGCGCAAAGGGGTGGGCAGCCATGGCAGTGTGATGTGTATCCTGGGATAAATATAGTCCTACTATTATGACACCACGGTATGACAGGTTCAATCCCTGTCCTGGACCTCAGCTTAAAATTCCTGCCTGACCTTCACTCTTGGAAGGCACTTGTTTGTCACAAGGGTTGGAGATAGGTGTACCTGAAGTAGCTAAGGAGAACACAGAGAGAAGGTGCGGGAGTTGCACTCTTGTTCCTTCCCTTGTATGATAGTTTGTGCTATGGATTCTACCCAGGATGTCAGAACCAGCTGATACTTACAGCATGAACTTGGATTACCAATGGATTACCAGGAATCATTTCTCCTTGAATTGAGCCAACTCTGGATTCTAATTATTCCGTCGACATGATGAACAAAACAGATGAATGCTGGAGTAGAGCCAGCATCATCAGCTTCATCAAGGGCCTTGGTAGGTGTAGACTTGTTGGGGTTGGGACCACCCTCAATAGTAAGTTAAATTAACACTCTCCATCGTTAGCGAAGTGGTGGAGAACATTTGTATGAATTTTCCCATCTGTACAATGGGAAGGTGTATTCACGGTCATGATTTGTAGCTCTCCCATTGGTTTATGTCAGTTCTGTCATGGACCATCTCCAGTCAGTGGTGGATTTTGAGAGGTTTTTGTGTTTCCTGGAGATTCCAGCAGAGCCAAGACTTATTATTCTATGCTGAGTTTTTGCAATTAATCAAATTGCATTTAGCCGTACTATAGCTTTTCTTATTTTTTATTTTAAACATCAGTTGGCACAGTGAGATATATCGATTCAACAATGAATCATAATTTTGCCCCCAAATCACAATTGATTCAGCAATCTTCTGAATTAATTCTCGTCCCTTGTCTTGCTGGTAAGTTCATTGAAAATAGCACCCCCTGCAGTAGTGGGTGTCCCTGCAGTCACTTGTTTGTGGATTTGTGAGCTTGAAATTATTTTTTTTTTTTTGTTTTTACACCAAAAAACAAATAATTACAAAAAATGTAAGCCTTAGGTCAAGAGTTGTGGAGTTAGAGGCTGCATTTAATACCAGAGACTTAAAGTTACTTCTTTGTATCGGTTCCTTACTGGGGTAATAAATTAAGTAGCTTGAAGTACTTAAGATCTGTGTATTTTACACCCTGAAATGTGAGAGGATGTGACAGTGAGGACATTGTAATTTAAAATGAACAATGTTTTTTGAAGAAGAATAAATAGAAGGAAGAAGATTCTGGCTACATGTGCTGGGTTCACTGCAGATAAAAAGCTGAGTCAGGGTGGAAGTGTCCGTAAACATTACCTCGCATTTAGCCTCACTGTATGGAATTGTATCTCTGTAATGGCAGTATTCTGCTGCTGAGAATAAACTGTCCTTTTTTCTGTTTTTCTAGCATCACCGGTGGGGAACGGATATAACGGAAACAAAGCCCCAATCCATCCAGTTAGCTGGCCCCAGGAAGAGAAGAAACCCCAAACCATGATGCCTATCAGCATCGACCCGGAAAGTAAACCGGGCGAGTATGTCCTCAAAAGCTTATTTGCTAATTTCACCACCACCTCTGAACAAAAGATCTGCATCATCATGGCTGAGCCTCTGGTGAGTTTTATTAATGCTTGTGAGACAAAATAAGCAGCTCAATCAAGGTTTATCATCACACCAAGTCCTCCCTCACTGCATCCATCCATCTCCTCTTTGGCCTTCTTCTTTGTCACCTTCCTTGTCCAAACCATCTTAATCTGGTTTCTCCTACTTGGTAGATCCATCTCTAGGATCATTCTTCCACAATGTATCCTCTGAACATGTCCAAATCATCTCAAACTGGCTTCTCCAGCTTTCTCTCCAAACCTTTCTGTCTGTGTTGTCCCTCTAATGACTTCATACCTGATCCTGTCCATCCTCGTCTCTACTAAAGAGAATCTTCATTACTTAATGAGAAGCTGTGACCCAAAAAATGGCAACTTTTCAATTTTTATTTAATGAACAATTTAGTAACAATTCAGTAACTAAAACTAAACAATTCAGTAATTAAAGTTTATTGAGTACCTTTTTTGGCTATATAAATTATTATTGAAAATATGGCCTGCTATCCATTGCATACAGGGTCACAAATCAGTTTAGATCACTGCTATACAGTAAATTATATATTTGTATCTAGGTTAAGTTCCAAAATACTCTTTTGTAATTTAAAAATTACTGACTTGTTACTAGTAGGTCAGTTATAAAATGTTCTGAAGAATCAGTTTTCTCTTTTGTTTCCTCATTTACAGGAAAAACCTTTAACTAAGTCACTCCAGAGAGGAGAAGATCCACAGTTCGACCAGGTAAGTGCTCACAGTGTACACAGTATACACTGTTATTTCAAATAATCACTCAAGTTAATACAGTTAACATTTTTTTATTTTTTGTGTAATCAATTTTGTAATCTTTATCATGATATTTGTAAATCCCTCTGAGTGATTTTTGTGTGTATTTTTCTGTTGTTTTTTTTTTTTCTGTCCACATAAATTTTTAAACCTTTTAAAGCTGTTTAGTTCAATGCCCTGGGATGAGAAGGGGCTGCTCACATGGCCTTTAGGGTCTCTTAGAGCCAGTCCGGGGGGGAGTACTCACCTTGACACCTGGCACTGACTCTCCTGTATAGGTGTGTCCAGCAGCAGGTCTGTAGAGGAGGCTTGTTACTCAGCCACAGGGGTGTGTTTGTGCTGCCACTGCTGCAGCTGAGTGAGGCCATTCAGCAGCCACACAGAGGCAGGATTCTTACTCCGCCTCGTAATGGTTGAAGGACTCGCTGTGTTCCCTGGCCCAACTAGTCTCCCCTCCCTTCCTGTGTGCCCTGCCCCTTCCTTCCTTTCCTTGCCCTCTTACAGCATCAAGGGAGGCTGCCTTGTGAACAGTGTCAGTAGGGACCAACAACCTCATTTCTACAGCATTGCACCAGAAAAGTCCAAGTATTTATAACATTTATGTGATGCTACTGTGACAACAAATAGTTTATTTATTCACAAATATCCATTTATGTATAGATACAACTATCAACGCATATTGTAAGTTAATTCAACTGCAAAAATGCAAGTCATTTAAGTCATTTATCCTCTTCCCTTTAATCCATCCATCTTTGTCCACTTATCCATTGCCGGGACATGGTCACCAGTTCTTACATCCACCACCTAAATCACACTGCACCGTACCAGTCCCTCATGAACCCTACTGCAGGTGGTGAGACCAATGGGTGGAGTCTTGTGATTGTCATCGATCATGAGGTTAATGTATCAACCTCCAGGCACTGTTGTCTTTATTACATCTTCTGTTTAGGTGTCCCATTTACTCAGATGTCATT
Organism: Paraplagusia blochii; assembly: GCA_016785265.1. Classification (NCBI taxonomy): domain Eukaryota; kingdom Metazoa; phylum Chordata; class Actinopteri; order Pleuronectiformes; family Cynoglossidae; genus Paraplagusia; species Paraplagusia blochii. The sequence goes on along the minus strand of JAFBJS010009160.1, from coordinate 59,972 downwards.
TAGGTTCATTTACAGCACAGAAACTGCTTTAGAAAACAGAAGGAGGAAGGACAATAAAAACCAGACACACAAAAAGCTATTTTAATAGCAGCTATTTTAGCTGTTAGATAGTAATAAAGCACAATTTAAAAAAATATATCCAAACCCTAAACTCATTCCTGGCTTTAACACAGACATAACAAATGCAGGACAGTTGCGTTGAACCACTCCTACTGTGATTCCTGCACTAAAGACTCAACAAATAAACACAGGAAGTGTTGTGATTGCCATCTCATTGGTGCTGGAATGTTAAAGTCCAAAGTCTAAGAACCTTGTTACAATGGTTATTTACAAATATATGCTGTACGTCTGGTCCTTGCAGTTGATAAGCACCATGAGCTCTTTGGCCGAGTACTGTCTACCCTCCATCCTGCGCACCTTGTTTGACTGGTACAGAAGACAAAACGGGCTGGAGGAGGAGCTGCACGAGTATCGTCCACGAGCCAACACCAAGTCCAAAACGTTAGAATCCTAGTGTTTCTTTGCTGCACATTACTGACAGAGCTGGTATACCCAGGGCAAACCTGTTCCTTTTGTTTGTTTGTTTTTCTCCCTAGTGATGAACAGCAAAAAGATTATCTACTTGAAAGGAGAGATTTAGCCATTGACTTCATTTTTTCCCTCGTACTCATAGAAGTTTTGAAGCAGGTGATTTAAGCATGTCATTTTCACAATGTTTTGATGGCATTATTATAAAAATATTGATATCTGATGAAAGTTAGTAAAGTAAAATTTTTAATTTATTGTTATTTTTGGAGTAGATGCCGCTCCACCCAGTCCTGGACAGTTTGGTTAATGACATAATTAACCTTGCCTTCAAGCACTTTAAATACAAAGAGAGGTAAGAAGGAATACTTATGGGGAGACAATTATGATATAGTTTTTGAGTTTTTCTTTCTTTTTTTTCTTTACTCCTGTTGTGTTTTCCACAGGTATCATGGTCCTAACACGGGCAACATGAATACTGTAGCAGACCTCTATGCTGAAGTAATAGGAGTATTAGCACAGTCCAAGTGAGTGAAATGAAGCCACACTTTAACAGTCACATATTGAAAAAAAAGATAAATAATTGTTGTTTTATTCACTCTATAAACATATAAATACAGAGAATGTGTGTTTTTTGGATAAAACAGAAACTTGATTCATAAAATATCCCAGGCATGAGTATCATGCATTAAAACAAATTTAAAAATATGAACACCACATTTTGAGCCAAAGGTTTTTACACAAAATTTATTTTTCTCTTCTTTTACCTTAAGGTTTCCTGCTGTGAAGAAAAAGTTTATGTCTGAACTAAAAGAACTGCGACAGAAGGAGCAGAGTCCGTTTGTAGTCCAGTCCACCATCAGCCTCATCATGGGAGTCAAGTTTTTCCGAGTTAAAATGTACCCTGTGGAGGACTTTGAAGCTTCCTTTCTCTTTATGCAGGTACTATAGAGTTCAACTAATATTTCTGTTGTTTTCGTGAAGTTATCATGCAATATACTGTCGTTTATGTCAATGTCATGATCATCACAGTCTCAAATTTTACGTCAAGACAGAATTGCAACAGCCAATACCTGTCAGTATAGGCTGATGATCCAAAATGTGATGTTTTATTGAACCTGAAAATGTTGTACTGTGCACCAATAGTCTGTTATCCAAATAATCTTAATTATGCTCTGAACAATTCTCCTCCCTACTCCTTGTAGGAGTGTGCTCAGTATTTCCTGGAAGTCAAGGACAAGGATATTAAACACGCTCTGGCTGGTCTTTTTGTTGAAATTTTGGTTCCTGTTGCAGCAGTGAGTTTTTTTTTTATAGTAGAGAGTACAGTACTTCATGACATAAAAAGGAGGCGTCAAACTATGTGTGTAAATCTTTTCCAGGCCGTAAAGAATGAGGTGAATGTGCCGTGCCTGAGGAACTTTGTGGACAGCCTGTATGACACAAGCCTGGACTTGTCCTCGAGAAAAAAACACTCACTGGTCAGTTAGCAAGTTACTTTTGTTTAGCTCACATTAAAGCTTTCACTCACTTGAACACTAGTATGGTAAACACCATTACTAGAAATTATCCAATATTTTGTGGGTCTAAGTGCCATTTTGTAGTAATGAGAAGTATTTGTAACCAAGAACTCATTGTTATCAACAAGTCGGGAGTGGCAGAGAAGTATGTGATGAGGAAAGCACGGTTGATGGAAATATTGGTTTATTAAGGATCAGCTTTTAGCCTCTCTTTGGTTTCTCTGAGGAGAGACAGGTGCACAGATGAAGTCAGACAGGACGCTCCATGAATCATGATGTATGCAGATGATACTGTGTCATTTTAAACCAGTGTTTTCCATGTTTTTTGTTGATTGACTTACATTATTTCTCCTTTACACAGGCTTTCTATCCACTGGTGACCTGTTTACTGTGTGTTAGCCAGAAACAGTTCTTCCTCAACAGGTGGCACATCTTCCTCAATAACTGCCTCTCAAATCTAAAGGTAAACAAGTCATCAAATTCTATCGGGTGTTCTCTGTGATTTTTATTGTTGTATGAGTATTTCTGTACAATAATACTAGCACTACTGGTGTATGTCTGTAGCATTTTGGACCATCTAATCTGACAATTTGGTTCTGTGTGACACTAAAACTGAATGCTGTGTCTTTGCTCTGCTCCAGTTAAGTCTGACTTGGAGAACCAAGAGACCCTAGCACAGACCCTGACCCTATAATAAAGTGTCTTCCTGCCACATGTACCATTGTGTATTTGTTATTACCACAGAGTCGAGATCCCAAAATGGCTCGTGTTGCACTGGAGTCCCTGTATCGACTGCTGTGGGTCTACATGATCAGAATAAAGTGTGAGAGCAACACTGCAACGCAAGGGTAAATATCTTCCAATATCTACATGTTCTTTGTTGTCTGCACAAAATATTTTGACAAGTTCTGTCTTCCTATTTGTCCACAGTCGTCTCAACACCATTGTATCAACACTTTTCCCCAAAGGATCCCGTAGTGTTGTACCAAGAGACATGCCTCTCAATATCTTTGTCAAAATCATTCAGTTTATAGCACAAGTGAGTATAAGTACGGTACATTCTAGGTCCTTCAAAGTTGTCTTTTTTCCTTCTGTTAATAAATAAATAACATTAAAAATTGTTTTTGTTTTAAAGGAAAGACTTGACTTTGCCATGAAAGAAATTATATTCGACCTTCTTTGTGTTGGAAAGTTGTCCAAAGCCTTTAGTCTTAATCCAGAGGTATGTTCGTATGTATGCTGTGAACATATGATTGACATGGACTGGACTGGACAAACTCATTAAGTTGGTGTTCCTCTCTCCAGAGAATGAATATTGGTTTAAGAGCATTCCTGGTCATTGCTGATAAGCTGCAGCAGAAAGACGGAGACCCACCGATGCCTAACACTGGTTGCACTTTGCCGTCTGGAAACACACTCAGAGCCAAAAAGACATATCTAAGTAAAACACTGACAGATGAAGAGGCCAAAGATATCGGTGAGTTGGATAATATTTATTAAAAAAGGTTAATTTATGGATACCAATCAGTAGCTACACGTTTAATTTTTGATGATCTTTGTACAGGAATGGCACAGTATTATAACAATGTTAGAAAAGCTGCTGACAACATCCTCAGACATCTGGACAAGGATGTGGGACGCTGCATGATGATGACCAACACTCAGATGCTAAACAAGGAGCCTGAGGACATGATCACGTAAGTCTGCACGGAAATATGGGAAAAATGTGACAGAAAAGGAAAAAAAGATCTTCACAAATAATGGAAAGTTGACAGTATAGGATTAGCTCATGTGTTGCTTGACTGTAAATAGCAAAAATAGGGGTATTAGTCCAATATTAGTCCAAATTTGACTGTTAAACATAAAGTCCACGCTCAGGAACACAGAACATATCAGGCTGATATCTGTACATTCAGTTACTTGAAGTTGCAGTTTCGTTGTCAGACACAAAATTTGTACCAAACCCTGATGTGCGTGACATTTTTACAAACACTGAAACAAAAATACATTTGTGAAAACAAATTTACAAAACAGGAAACAAAATTACATTTCAGAAAACATTTTTACAAACTCCGAAACACAATTATATTTTAGAAAACAAATTTACAAATCAGGAAACAAATTTGTTTTCACAAATATAAATCTGTTTCCTTTTTGTAAATTTGTTTTCTCAAATGTAATTTTGTTTCAGAGTTTGTAAAAATGTTTTTTAATGTAAATTTGTTTCCTGTTTTGTAAATTTGTTTTCACAAATGTATTTTTGTTTCAGTGTTTGTAAAAATGTCACGCACCTCAGGGCCACCCTACTATATAAATATAATTTTTACTCCATTTTGCCTTAATCACTTAAAGTAAACTGTATTCAGACTTTGTTAAAACCATATATTTTGCGTTATATAACATGTATACTTTAACAGTTAATAATCCTATAATACAAATATGACAATTATTTATTATGTGGTCAGAGGTGACGTGATGCTTTCAACCAAGGGTGTGGCCATGTTCCCTCAATGATGGCAGTTGTTAGTCTGTAACTGGCACTGGTAACAACTGAGTTGTTGGAGCATGTCTACTCTTCCAGGCCATTTTATACCAAACAGTTCCAGTAAGTAGAGGTTCTTGGTTCCTTGAAGATGTTCCACTTGTCATCCAGTAGGCTTTTTACTGTTCCAACTGACTGCTGTTAAAATGTTGGTATTTAGTCTAGTCTAGGCTGAATTCCTGAAAATAGAGTCAAACGTCATAGCAATAAAAATGAGGCGACCACACCCTGACCTAATGGCAGGACTGTCGCGATCATCAGGCAGAGGTGTGAATGGGAGCTTGTGTGAGTCAGACGGGAGGTTGGTACCACCTGAGGGACCCAGTTGGCTTAGTGTTGTGTAGTGCTCACAGGACAACCTCATAAAGAGTTGAAAGATGGTGACACAATCCACCTGCCCTGTTCAGCGATGGTTTCTCTTGGCCGACCTGCAGTAGATGGCTGCCTTCACTCTCCTTTTTAATCCAACTACAAAGATATGAACATTTGCATCCTCAGAAAAGCATAATTTCAGATGAAGATAAAGAATTGATTCCGTCCTGAATCTCGAGATCTCACCCTGAAAGGACGCTGATTTGTATCCTGCTGAAGAGTATAAGTTGCACCAGCCAAAGGATTGATAAAAATGCAGGTGAAGCAGATACTGGTTCACCAGCCTAGAGTGCCCTCTAAAGGCTGCCAGTGTGAAAAAAAGAAATGTGAAATTCTAAATACCTGAGTAGAAGTCGCAAATAAAGGATGAAAACATGTCTTACAGTCAGGAAAATACAATAGTATTAAACAGAATTCAGCAGTGTCCACTCTCTCTGTCCAAAATGTATCCCTTTTTAGGGGTGAAAGGAAGCCGAAGATTGATCTGTTCAGGACCTGTGTTGCAGCCATTCCTCGTGTCCTGCCTGATGGGATGTCGAAGCCAGAGCTGATCGACCTGCTTTCTCGGTGGGTCATATTTCATAAAGAAGGCGGCTTTATTTACATTTGTGATGTGCACATTGGTGCTAATCTTTTGTTTAAAAATAGTCCAGGAGTCTTATTAAAGGATGTATCAAGTTCTTTAAACCTTTTGTTTGGTTCCCAACTGCGTTTACAGTATATTTTTCTCTTTAACTATTTTGTCTTTTTGTATAGATTAACAATTCACATGGACGATGAGCTACGACTCATAGCCCAGAATTCTCTTCAAACTCTTCTGGTTGATTTCCCCAACTGGCGTGACGACGTCCTGTTTGGATTCACTAATTTCTTATTACACGAGGTGCACGACACTCACGGGGAATTGTTGGATACCTCTTTAAAATTGCTGCTGCAACTGCTCACTCAGTGGAAACTTACCCAGACGGCCCGAGGGAAGAGCTATGACACCGCTAAGATACACAATGCCGAGGTACACTCCTTGTCACCTATGTATTTCTGTTAAGTTTCAACGCTTTGGTTTACTCAACATTCTCGTCTACTTTACACAGGAGGTGGGGACAGGTTTAAGGCAAAGTTTAGAAATATGTCATTGTTTAAGTGATTACTAACAAAGACTTAGGTATCCTACACAAGGTAATTTTCCCAACGATGCGTTTGTGTTAGGTTCCCAGCTAATGGTGAGAATTTTGATGTCTTTATGAGAAATCCCACAGACTTGTAATGT
>JAFBJS010009160.1:0-53590 GCA_016785265.1 Paraplagusia blochii | reverse complement strand
TACTGCAGGATAGCCCAGCACAACATTGCCAAAATATTTACTAAAAGTTGCAAAAACATATTTTACTTTAAGTTGTGCAAGCAAGATAAGGAAAAGCTTATGGTAAATATATATATATGTGTATGTATATATATATATATATATATATATATATATATATAAACTATTATTGTAGAGTATTGGACCTGTTTTGAATTTATTATTCTATACCATGTTATGCACATATGTATGTCTATTTTTGTCAACCTTTTTGCAGACCAGCTCTCATTCCAAAGTACCTACGGACCGAGGTCCTCATTCCACTGTGCTCCATGCTGTCGAGGGACTGGCTCTGGTTCTGCTCTGCTCCTGTCAGACCAGCACCCGCAAACTCTCCATAGCCTTACTGAAAGAGATACGGAGCCTCTTTGTGACTGTTGGACAGACTGAGGTACAGAGAAGGAGACTGCAGTGAAATGTTTCAGAGACTCACAGAATGTCAACTTGTTTTTGTTTGATTTCAGGATGATGAAAAACCAATGATAGACGTCATGGATCAGCTCAGTCCTGTAATCATGGACAGTTTTGTCAACATTGCAGCATCTGATACAGTAAGTTGGAGGTTCTTAAAACTGAGGCAATGGCCAAGTCGAAGTATATTTGACCAAAGTTGTGGTTTGATGAGGTATTTATTAGAAACTGGATCTTTTTAAAATATCTCTAGGATCATTCTTCTACCAATGTATCCACTGTCCCTCCTCTGAACATGTCCAAACCATCTCAATCTGGTTTCTCCAGCTTTTTCTCCAAACTTCCCTGTCTGTCCCTCTAGTGACCTCATTCCTGATCCTGTCCATCCTTGTCTCTCCTAAAGAGAATCTCAGCAACTTTAACTCCTCCACCTCCAGCTCTACCTCCTGTCTTCTGCCTCTTCCTAGTGTCTTACATTTTCTAGTGTCATTCCTTGTGTCATCCAATGTTGTATGGATTCTGTTCTGTAACTTCCCTTGTTGTCTTCTTGCTTGTTTTCAGGCTACACTTCCAGCTGGCCACCATGTTGACCTGCAGTGGCTCGTGGAATGGAACGCCGTACTGGTCAACAGTCACAATGACATCAGGAGCCCTTCACATGTATGGATCTTTGCCCAGTCAGTGAAGGACCCATGGGTGCTGTGTCTGTACAGCTTTCTTCGACAGGATCTCCTCCCCAAACATTGTCCAACAGCACTGAGCTTTGCTTGGCCTTATGCCTTTGCACGGACGCAGGCGCTTATGCCTTTAATTGACCCCAAGTGAGTGTCGCATTGAATATTTACATCTGTGTCTAAGTTTATTCAATATAATGTGTTAGATATTATCACGTGTTGCTTTGTAGCACAGTGTTTATATGATAATTCTCAAAAACTATGAATGTCAAAACAATAGAAACTACTTCAAATATTTAGAGATGACTTAAAAATCAAGTGGCAATTAATTTTTATTTTGTGCAGTATTCATAAGTTTGTCAGAAGGCAAAGATGGAAGTGACAGAGCTAAAGATGCTGATATTGTCTTCAGGTGAGAGGGAGGGACGGGATCAGGAATGAGGTCATTAGAGGGACAACACAGAGAGGAAGGTTTGGAGAAAAAGCTAGAGAAGTCAGATTAAGATGGTTTGGACGAAGTAGGAGACAAAGAGCATACTGGTGGATGCAGTGAGGGATGACACGGAGGTAGTTGGAGTCAGAGTAGAAGATACAGAGAACAAGGACTGATGGTGGGGTTCGGTAGCTGCAACAAGGTTAAGAACCACTGCCCTAAACCCAAACATTTTCTTTCAAACATTTTCCAAGCAACCCTGTGTATGCAAAGAAGACCAGCACCTCAGGCAGCGGAGACAGCTACGTAAACCTGTGGAGGAACTACCTGATCCTGTGCTTTGGTTTGGCTAAGCCTAGTATCACGAGCCCAGGCCACCTGAGAGCATCGACACCAGAGATCCCGGGACCTGCTATGTGTGACGCTAGTGTCAGCTACGACAACAAGGTGCCTGCCTCTCTTTGACTTATTAATTCCCCCCTTGTCCCCAGGATCAGGTGTTCATACACAGCTTGTTGACATTTAAACTCACGGCATCAAATGACATAGAAGCTATTGTATCTTTGCATGAATGGAACAGGCGCCGAGATGTGTCTTCTGTGCACGGACAAACATCACGGTGCAGCGCCGTGTAATTATTTTGTGTTATCGTCGAACCGAAGCGTGTATGTGTGACCTGACCAAGTGTACTGTACGCGTGTGTTTTGTTTCAGGTTGTCGGGAGCCCGTCTGTGTCCTGGCTTCTGAAGCAGTTGGTGCCACTGATGAGGGCAGAGAGCATGGAGTTGGGGGAGTCATTAGTGCTGGGCTTTGGTCGAGCCAATGCCCTTGTGTTCAGGTACAACAAAGAACCACACAGTTCAAATGGGAAAGTCAACCTGAAAACAACTGTAGAGAAGACATTAAACTATCAGAGAAGATTTTAAAAGAAATGAGTAAGCTGGTTTTATTCAAGTAATTGTAGGGTCACTGTTCCGTAGAACTGGAAAGTCCTTTCAGCATCTAGCCTGTATGATTCTACGGCATTTCCAGTAAAAATTAAATCTTTTGACTCCAGATTATGATCATTGAATTGATTCATGTTTTGTCTGTATGGAAAGTCATCAGTTTTGCCAGCTGAATAGATTGAGAACTGAATGTTTGAAGGCTGCAATGAACAATTAATTGAAAGAACTTACAAAATCATTCAAAAACTCAGCTGATTGTGCTGCTTTTTTCATTGTATTTATTTAAATACACTGCTCTAAACCTTTTATATTTTTGCTGCGTCCGTGATAGGGAACTCATGGAGGAGCTTCGCCCTCTGATGAAAGAGGCCCTTGACAGAAGGCCTGAGGTTGGTAGATGATACGTGTGTTCACCTCCAACAATGCAACATTGTTATTGTGCGTATGTAATGTCAGACTTTTTGACGTAAATCTAGCCTGGGAGAGAAAAAGCAATAGAAGGTACTCCTATTGTGTCAGTTTGGTGGCAAAGTGTAACATTAGCATCACTTCTAACATTAATTGTCAATGATATGTGATCGAAGCTAAGACTATTTTTTTACCTGCATGATGTTAAAAAAAACAAAGTTTTCTGTATTATTGATGCTCGAGCAAAAAACTTGAGGGGTAGTGTTGGCCTAGTGGTTAAGGAACCAGACTGGTGTCCATAGGGTTCGAATCCACCAACTCCCAGGTTACGACTGAGGTCCACTGAGCATGGCACCGCCCCCACACACAGCTGCCTGGGCGTTTGAAGCTGCCCACTGTTCACTTTGGTTATGGGTTAAAGGCAGAGATGACATTTAGTTGTGTGCAGTGGTGTGAATCACTTCATCATCATCATTTCCTTTCCATCCTTCCAAAAAGATGCAAATGCAGCATTTATCTAAAGTATTTTCAACCTAAAGGTCATTTAATCAAACCAGTAGCCTTCAACTTTTTTAATAACAGATGAAAATATTAAATACCCCCCTAAAAAGGATAAATAAAACCCTGAAATATTGTTTAAAATGCTGTTTTTAATATAGAACAAAAAACGCAGAGAGCGGCGGGACTTGCTCAGGCTGCAGTTGCTGCGAATCTTTGAGCTGCTGGCAGACGCAGGCGTCGTCAGTGACAGGTAAGTTATCACAACCAATTTAACCGTAAGATAAGTCCTTTGTATTTTTCTTACAGTAATTACTAGAAATTCAAAACCAGTCCCTCGGGAGCACAAGACAGTGTTTTTTAGTGCCGGTCACAAGCCGGGATTAATAGTGAGGGTTGTGTCAGGAACCACATACGACGTAAAACTTTGAGAGACAGCAAAATTATTTCCATACCAATGGAAATTGTTGACTCTCTGTAGCAACCCCTGAAAAAAGGGACAAGCCGAAAGGAAAAGAAGAAAGAAGATTTACTGGGGATTACGTAAAGGGAAATACTACTTTTAGGAAATAGGAAATAGGAAAAGCATAGTATCTGTTTAGTTGTCCAGTAACTTTGTTGCATCTTATAACACTACCAATAATCTGGTCTGGTGGAAGGAAGACAGGAAATGATATGCTACTTCACAAGTTATTTATTTAGGCAAAATTTTTATTATAAAAAACAACCTTCCTGATCACTGTTTTTACTGTAGAGTCCTGGTAATAAAGGGATGATTTTGTGATTTACCTCCTGACTGCTGCGTTCGGAACATCTCCCTCTTTGTCTTCCCTCAGCACCAATGGAGCCCTTGAACGTGACACCCTTGCCCTGGGTGCATTGTTCCTGGAGTACGTGGATCAAACCCGGATGCTGTTGGAAGCGGAGAATGACAAAGATGCTGAGATCCTCAAGGACATCCGAGCTCACTTCAGCGCCACAGTGGCTAACCTCATTCAGTGTGTGCCAGGTATTAAAGATGAACCAGCTCAAAGGTTCTATTCTGACATACAACAGCCCATTGTTCATGGCTCAAGACTCTTAACTTCATTCTTCAATTTGACAGGCCCACAGGGAGCACTACTGAAAAGTTTTGCAGCTCCAGGACAGTGCATTTATTGACAAATTAGTTGCAAACATAAACAAGTCTCGGTTAACTGGGGAATAATCTGTCACCCCTGCTGCCTTGGAAAATACATAGTCTGATTAAGCCTAGTTAGGAGTTAATGGGACAACAAAGTGCTGACTCTATTCTCTCTAAGGGAAATCAATTATCTCCCTCTCCAGTGCACCACAGGCGCTTCCTGTTTCCACAACAGAGCCTGCGACATCATCTCTTTATCCTCTTCAGTCAATGGGCCGGTCCATTCAGCATCATGTTCACCCCTTTAGACCGCTACACCGCCAAAAACCAGCAGATCACCAGATATCAGTACTGTGCCCTAAAGGTACGTGACCTTACACTGTCTTTTAAATAAAAATAGACGACAAGTTTTGAGTATGTTTTATTGTGTGAATAGACTTTATTCTGTGGAATGGTGATCCCATACTGCAGTGGTTATCAGACCTGTTCACAGATCCTGGGTAAAATCCCAGATGAATCGAGGAATTTCCTCATTGTTGGATCATTGTCAATAATATCATCTTGAAAGTTTGATTTAGGGGTATTTTCCCATAAGTTTAGACAAATTGAATTACATTAAACTATTAAAAAGTTGTATTTGACAATAATTCCATTGAATATTATTGTTCAATGAAGATTTAGTTAGATTGTAGACTAACACATTGGTGTAAAATAAGAGTAAAAAACAGATAATTTACTTAATGTGTGTTTTATGATTAACCTCCAAGGCCATGTCTGCTGTTCTGTGCTGCGGCCCTGTGTTCGACAACACTGGCCTCTCTCCTGATGGATACCTCTACAAATGGCTGGACAATATCTTAGCCTGCCAGGATGAGCGGGTGCGTACTGAGCCAAAGAATTAACTCTCAGATTCTTTTAAGCTTAGACACCACCAAGAAAACTTTGTGGTTCCATACAGCTTGATGCACAGAGTAATAATTGTGGCCTTAACCACTGAGCAAAATTGAAAGTAGAATCATCTGTTTGAAATTGGTTTTAATCAATCAGGGATTTAAAGTAGTTTTAATTCATTGTCTTCTTAACCACTGAGAAGATTCTCTTAAGTAATAAGACAATTAAAGAGCATCTGTGGGTTGTGTTTCTGGCTTAGGTCCACCTACTTGGCTGTGAAGTTGTGATTTTGCTCTTGGAACTCAATCCTGACCAGATCAACCTGTTTAAGTGGGCCGTGGATCGCTGCTACACCGGATCGTACCAGCTCGCCTCGGGATGCTTCAAAGCCATTGCTACAGTCTGTTGCAGCAGGTTAAGAACTTAACTTTCTTTATCACTTTAAAAAAAATTCTTGCTGGCTTCATGTAAGTTTTGGGCAGTGCTGGTGACCTAGCAGTTAAGGAAGTGGACTTTGGTTCAAATCCACCAACTGACACGTTGGTGCACGGAGCATAGCTACCACAAGGGGACTCACAGTATGGTGCAGTGTGACTGCAAACTGGAAGGGGATGATGATGAATAAATGATTTTTGTGTGTTCTTCAGCAGACATTCCCAGAGTGACATTGTCACCCTGTTGAGCCTGGTGCTCTTCAAGGCCTCAGAAAACAACAGAGACATTTACGAGATTTCCATGCAGCTCATTCAGGTAAGATCAATCCTCTACCCTTGTCCTGCTGTTCAAGTTCTCTGATTTACAAACTATAATTTAAAGGTGACAAAATCCTCTTCTCTTCTTCAGATCCTTGAGGCTCGTTTGCTGATGTACTGTAAGGAGATCATTGATCAAAAACCAAACAGTATCTTACAGGGCACCCATGGTCCACTGCCGCCCCTCTACAGTGTGTCCCTGCCTCAGTTGTCAAGCCAGCTGGCTCGGATGTACCCTGAACTCACACTTCCTCTCTTTTCAGGTCAATTCTTCTTTTATGCCCATTTGTATACTTGAATTTGTGTGTGAGTGTGTGTTTGGCTGCAGTTGGGTTAACCACGGCATTTAGGTCTCCTTTAATACCCTCACAAGCTTGTCATCTTCTTGTGGTTTTCAGCTAAATACAACCTCTTTTTCTCCCTAAGACGATTTCCCTGTAGATACCATGGACACTCCCACTGTCCACAAACACACTTAATTTTGAGTGGAATTTATATATGGTTCAAATTAAAGTAGTGGTTATGGTGAAGGTCAGGATGGATTATGTGTTTGATTTCCCTACAGCATGTAAACCACATCACCCTCTGATGTTAATATTGCCTTCCCCTATACTTTTTTCCAGAGGTTAGCCAAAGGTTTTCCACAACTCACCCCAATGGGAGGCAAATAATGCTTACCTTCCTCCTACCGTGGCTCAGTAACATTGAGCTTGTGGATGCCGGCCTGCTGCTTCCAGTTTTTGCACCATACGTCTTATCAGACAATGAGGCTTCCAGTCAAATGTCAAGCTTGGAGGCGTCTCACCAGCTGAAAGGCACAGGTTGGGGCTCCCTTCAGGCCACAACCTTGGTTCTCAACAACCTCATGTTCATGACTGCCAAGGTAAATCCCTGTGTGTAACAAATCACAGCATGAGCTTTTTTTTTTGCTTAGTGTCACAGGAGCTAATGTGATTCTGGATTTTCAGTATGGAGATGAAATACCCGGCCCTGAAATGGAAAACGTCTGGAATGCATTAGTGAGCAACGAAAAGTGGAGCAACAATCTGAGAACAACTCTACAATTTCTCATCAGCCTATGCGGTGTCAGCAGCAACACCACTCTGCTGCCATATGTAAGCTATAGTCTTTCATTAGTATACCCGTATAGAACTAGTTAACATGTATCACGAGTTAACCAGGCCAATGAGGTCAACGTGGTGAATGAGGTGAATTTTTAAAACTACATTTTGAAAAAAGAACATCTGACATAATTAGTAAGCATGAAAGATATCCTGGTCATCCTCAGGAAAATTAAAGACCATCTCTCCATACAACCTTCTCCAGCCTTCTGTCGGATTTAGGGTTCAGATATACTATAAAGAAAAAATGTTGTACTGGGGAGTTTTAAAGTTTGCTACATCTATGTGCAATACCACCGCTGGCCAGTAGAGGCGTACACTGAGAAACTCCTAAAAAGGCTTTATTTTTTGACATTTCATACATACATGCAAGAAATGGACCGTAAATGACATTACTATCTTCTCTGATGTGCAAACAGATAGAAAATATATAATGGTTGGCGAATTAAAATATGAGAAATTTAATTAGTTTTGGAAAATTGCAAGGAATTAACAGTTAGTTCACTTTGGTCATTAAAAAAGTGAAGAAAAAATGTCTATCCAAGAGTCCACACAGTTTAGTGGTAAAGTTTACCAAACTCAACAAATTTATTTATCAGCGCTCAAGGGAAATTGAACCGCTGTTGGTATTCATCTGCCACTCCTTCCAGTTCTTTGCTGTTAATTTTTTTCTCTTTTTCAGATCAAGAAGGTGGTAATCTATCTGTGTCGGAACAATGTGACGCAAACTATGGAGGAGTTGATTTTCGAGCTACAGCAGACTGATCCGGTCAACCCTGTGGTGCAGCACTGTGATAGCACTCCTTTCTACAGGTTTACGGCTACAAGCAAACCTGCAGCTACGATAGGTACAACTCAGTTGAATATATTTAAATATAGTTGTGTGATTGTAAATAAGTTTAATCCTGTTTAACGGATTTTAATGTTAACTTTTAATGCTAAGCACCTCTTTGGCTCACCTTTAGGGTCCTCACCAAGCAGCAGTACAGTCATCGTTGGTCAGGAGAGCTTTCCAGACACAGATGACACCAAAACGGTTAAGGATAATGAGGAGAGGTAAAGGTTAATAAAGTATTGACTAATTGGTTTTTTACTGTGTTGTGACCTGTGTGCCAAACATAACACTGTATTTCTATCTCAGGCTCAGCCACAAAATGCTGGCACACCACTCCCTGGAGTCACGCTTCAGTACCAGCTCGACAGGCTCCTACGACGGTGAAAAGAGTGAGTGTTGTTTTCCAAATACTGCTGTTATTAACACAGGTGGGTAGAGTAGTCGTAACAATCGTACTGGAGTGAAAGTACTTCAGAATAATATTACCCAAGCTGAAGGAAAAGCTAGTCATCAGAATAATTGCTGGAGTAGGAGTAAAAAAAGTACAAGCAGATGTATTTTCTACATTAATTCAATCCATAATTCATTCATCTTCACACCTTTATCTGGTGCTGGGACTCAGGGGAATTAGTCTCCATGACTGCCACCCAAATCACACTGCACCATACTGTGAGCCCCCAGTTATGTAGGTCTGGACAGTGCTATATTCACAGCACCTCAGTGGCAACCTGCCAGCTGGTGGTCTCAAAGTTTAACCATTATGCCCTTAAATAACTATTGTTGAGATTTTTTGGTATATTAAGGTAAATGAAAAGGTTATATGTGCGAAGCTCCAGGGTTCATCTCCTGGGCAAGGTTGACTTGAACAGAAAAAAGTTTTTCTCTGACAAAATAAAAGCATGGATACTGGCCTATGGTACTAAATAGCGAAGGTCTTATCCAGGATTTCTGATAAGTAACAAGTTCTGTATAGTCTAATGTAGCAGAGTAGCAGTACAGTTACTTCTTAATAAATCTACTCTGTATTAAGTATAGTGATTTTAAACTACTCCTAGAAGTATTTTATTTTGAAAAACATACTCAAGTTAATGTAACCGAGTAAATGTAACTCATTACTACCCACCTCTGATTTAAAGTATTATATTCTTTCGCCTGAAATATCCAGACGAACCTTTACCTCCATACGTTGACTGGCTAACGGTTGTTGTTGAGACCAACCAACCTCATCCATTACCGATGCCTGTGAATGGAGGCTACTGGGCTCCTCTGGTGGACTTCCTGCCAGAGACCATCACTCCTAGAGGACCACTACACAGGTTTGGCTTCTGCCTATTCACCCTCTCTGACCCTGGAGTTTGTATTGACATTCAGAATCTTGATAGGAATCTACTGAGAAACCTTTTTTTCAGATCTTGTTTTACTTTTTTAACATTAACTCTTATTTATTGTTCTAGGTGTAATGTGGCCGTCATCTTTATGACAGAGATGGTAGTGGACCACAGTGTTAGGGAGGACTGGGCAGTGCATCTGCCTTTACTGCTACATGCCTTATTTTTGGGTAAGAACACTTTCCAAAAAATTAGTCATTATAGGTATTAATGCTGTATAATAATGATTATAATGAGGCTGTGATTGGTTTTTATTTTAATATCTTAATTTAAAGCACATTTTTTGGTTGAATTTAGTGATTTCTTAAGTTAGCATGTTATAGTCACGCTTTTCGCTGTATTCTTCATTTAAAGTATCCTCAGTCAGTCAGACATACTCTTGCTAGAGCTAGGTTTATTTGTTCAATATAAGACAGAAAAATATTTATATGTCTACTGCTGTTAGCTGTTATTTGACTCACTTTGTTTCTTGGTCGTCTTTCTTTCTCTCAGGAATGGATCACTACCGTCCAGAGGTTTATGAACACAGCAAACGTCTCCTTCTCCACCTGCTCATCACTCTGTCCTGTAATAACAACCTGAAGGCCATCGCCTCCGTCTTACTGCAGACTCACAATATCAACGACATCAAGACCCTAACCTGCAAACAGAGCATTCAGCTGGATTTTTTACCCAACGGTAGAACCTGACATTCTCTGCAGTCATATACATGAACACAATACTCATTTCTTCTATCAGCCCCACCTCTCGGGGCTAGGATTTGACTTCAGATCTTTTGTGTTCATATTAAAACAGCAAGGGAGAGGCTAACATTCTTTAAAACAAAAGAAATGGATGTTTCTTATCAGGGTGGGAAAAATGTGGTGCATTAGAGAAACCACAATCAAAGAAGTCAGAGGTCTTCTTGAAAGCATTCTATGGAACCTCCTGTTCACACCCAGATAGTCTGTTGTGTTCCTCCTCTACCCTCACCTATTGTTTTTGAGTAATCTTTTGATGTCATAAGATATTCTGAGTAAGGTGCAATCAAATCATGTTGGCTACGACCGTATTTTTGGCACAAATAAAACTTTTACATATGCATCAGTCATTATTTCTTCTCATCACTGGTTATACTGTTTATATTTTTACTTCTCCTTTTCCCACAGGAGGTTTTGACGTCCTGCCTGAGTCTCATTCTTCAAACCCAGACTCTGGTTTGAGCTCTTCTTTAACACTGTCCAGTATGAGCCTCGTTGGCAGCAGCAGCAGCAGCAACTTGTCTGAGATCTCCCAGGAAGTGGAGATGCTTGTTGCCTCGAGTAAAATGGATGAAAAGACATACAAGCTTATTGAGTTTTTATCAACCAGGTACATGTGTGATTTTTATCTGCCATTGTGCTTTTTTATTAAATGCAAGTCAGAATAGCATATAACGTTCATTAGTTAAACAACATTTGCTTTAATTCACCTTGTCTATTTGTATCTCATGTTAAACTGGGGCTATTGTTTTCTAGAGCAAATGGTCCACTGTGGTGCCATGAAGACATTTCACCAAAGAACCACATTCCAAAGAGCACTGTCCAGCTGACAAACTTTCTCCAGTACGTGGTATCAGTGTTCAAAGACTCAAAGTCAGGTAGTTATTTTTACTCGTTTATCATCATCACTTTCCCCAAATATATAGCAAGTGTGCTGACCACCTTTTTCCTCCACTCCTGTCAGGTTTCTACCTGGAGCAGCAGCTCAGCATCGTGGCCCTGCAGACAGCTCTGTGCAGCTCATCACGACACTACGCCGGTCGTTCTTTCCAGATATTCCGAGCCCTGAAGCAGCCAATCTCTGCCCGAGCTGTGTCCGACCTGCTCTCCAGGCTGGTGGAGGTAGTTGGTGAAAATGGAGAAGAAGTACAGGTTGGTGGATGACAAACACTTTATTATTAATTCACATTCTGACGCAAAAACAAGTTTGTCTCACTGAAGCTGTGTTTCTCCTCACACGCAGGGCTATGTGATGGAAGTATTACACACACTGGAGTCAGTGGTGGATAATCTGGCTGAATGTCTAAAAAACAATGACCTCATGGCTACACTGACAAGGTATGAGTGCTTTCTTTACTGGGCAACTAACTGATATTATCAGTCCAAAATGCACACACTCTCACCACACTTCCTCACTGCTACGTGCCTATAACTGTTAACTCCTTAATTACACGTGAACAGAATATAAAGAACAAGCGTCTTGTCACTAGATGGCAGCATTCTAGCTTATTTTATAAATCTACAGTATATTGATAATCTGGTGATTGTATGTAAAATGTGGGCAGTAGTGGCCTAGGGGTTAAGAAAGAAAACTTGGGTCTGGAGGGCTTTGGGTTCAAATCCTCGACCTGCCAGGTTGCCCAAATATTTTTCAGTGGGCTCCCCACCCGCAAAAAGGCTCACAGTTTGGTGCAGTGTGATTTGGGTTACAGTTGTGGAGACTGTCGGATGGTAACAGGTAAGCAGATGAAGATGAATTATTGTGAGCAGAATTCTTGTGCCCGCAGCTTGTACATGTTTCTACAGATAAATAAATATTACTAGGTGCTCCATAGTATTTCAATTTTGCTCTAGTTGATTGGAAATGTTTTAATTATTCATATGTTTCTTTGTTTAAATTCAGGGCATCGTCTCCAGATTTCCAGACTAGCTTTGACCTGCTGTCCAACAGAAAAAGCACAGGACAGATTTGCCTTAGAAGGAACGACAGAAACAGACATCAGAGAAGCTCTTCCGTGCCCAAGAAGTTCGGAGGTGCTTCACGGTGGTCCGATCCACCGCGCAGTGCTACACTGGAGTGCATTCAGGCCTGTGAGCAGCAGATTTCATCTGCAAAGAGCTGCAGTTTGTCCTCATCCAAAGAAGCAGTTACAGACCCGAACAACATCAACCACCCCAGCAATCTGCTCGCCACCATCTTCTGGGTGGCGGTGTCCCTGATGGAGTCGGACTTTGAGTTTGAGTATCAAATGTCTCTGAGGCTCTTGAACAAACTGCTGCGTAACATGTCACTGGATAAAGAGGAGAACCGGGAGAAGCTTGAGAAGGTGCAGAGTCACCTGAAGTGGAGCAGCTTCAGTGGACTCCAGCAGCTGCTCCTCAAAGGCTTCACCTCCACATCCACCACTGACATCACGTTGCAGATCTTCTGCCAACTCACACCTGTGTCACAGGAGCTGGTAGTGGACGCATCACAAGCTTTAGGTAAGAGTCCAGCTCTAAATATTAGATGCTTTAAATTGTTAACATATAGTAGTTGTTAATAGTTGTACTGGAAAATACTGCTGAAATAAGATTTGTTTTAAAAATGTCTGCTTGTTTCCTCAGGGTTTCCTTTAAATGTTCTTTGTCTTCTACCACATCTGGTGCAAAACTTTGACAACCCAACGCAGTTCTGCCAAGATGTTGCTGAGAAGATTGCTCAGGTTTTACTCCATTGTCCTTAAACTCAATATTTACTCTTGTATGAACATAACCATCAGGGTTTTTAAAGCCAACATGCTCTGTGTAGGTTTGTCTAGAAGAGAAGAACACCAAGCTCTCCAACCTTGCCCACGTCATGACTCTGTATAAAACCCACTCTTACACACGAGACTGCTTCTCCTGGGTCAACGTTGTGTGTCGATATCTACACGAAGCCTTCTCAGAGATCACTCTAAGCCTGGTCACCTACATGGCAGAGGTTCGTGACCCTTTCGATTCTAAGCTATAATGTTAAGATGGAAAGATGGATAGATGTCATTTTGTCTGTGTCTCAACAGCTTTTGGAGAAAGGTCTGCCTAACATGCAGCCGACCCTTCTACAAATCATCTACAGCCTCCTGAGTCACATGGACCTGAGCGGAGTTCAAGCCAAATTCTTCAACGTTGAGGTGGTCAAGACGATTGAGAAGTTTGTCCAGGTGGGGATGAACTGAACAAGAATTTTACTACTACTCTTTTTACTAAACAGTTCCAAACTTTTGAATTCATAAATGTAGCCAACATTTGTAGCCTATAACTGAGACTATTTTGGCCTGTAAAATAATATATATGTGTTTGGAGGTGAAGGAGTTAAAGATGCTGAGATTCTCTTTAGGAGAGACATGGATGAACAGAATCAGGAATGAGGAGACTAGAGGGACAACACTGACAAGAAGGTTTAGAGAAAGAGCTAGAGAAGACAGATTGAGATGGTTTGGACATGTTCACAGGAGGGACAGTGGTAGAAGAATGATCCTAGAGATGGAGCTACCAGGTAGTAGATGACAGGAGACTGATGGAGGCAGTGATGGAGGACATGGAGGTAGGGACAAGCTGAGAGGAAAAGAAAATCATAAATAGTAAAATAAATTGTAAGAACAGAACCAAAAATTGTCAAATATTGTCAACTATAGCCACATATATAGCACTTTTATTTCATTTTTAATTTATCTTATGTATAATTATAGTATTTTATTTACATGCTGTTAGTATTTCTTGGAATTATTTATACAAATTAGTTGTCTTTTAGCTTGTGAACTATGCCAGATTATGTTTCATTAAAACTGTAGCTCTGAGCAGCTCATAATGCCATCTCCAGACCAGCTCTCAAGTTTATCTGTAGCAGGTTATGTCACAGAAATAATTTGGATGTTGCAAAAGGAGCTGAAAGTTGGAAATCTTTAGCCAGCGTGCTCTGAGTAAGTCCTGTGTTCTCTGCTCTTTGCTCAATTTTTTTTTTTCACAGAGAGGGAAAAAACGCTGTCATGTATCAGAGCAGTAAAGTTGTAGACACACCCAATCTATAAACAGTCTGCCTGGCTGCCTCAGGCCAAGTCTCTGCTTAGTCTCACACTGAATCTATTTTCCTTTAACGTGCTACTCTTAGGGATCTGTTAGAACACCTCCGTCCCTGCAAATGGAATGACATAAAAGAAACACATGTGTTTATCTCTTAGCACATGGTTTTCTGCTTTTTTTTTGTCTTCCATACATTGCATGCTGGATAGACGGTACATTGGAGGAAAGCACTCAATATCCTGAGGTTGGTGGTTTCGCGATCGGCCAGTTTGGTTCAACCGTCATCTCCGCATAGTGACCTCTGCTACGACGACATCGGTCGAGCCTGGGACCGCTCCTCTAAGGCCTTGCCTGGGAAAACTCTGGATTTTCACTTTGACATATCTGAGGTAAGAGGCTTTTTTGTCTGATCTGTTTCCAGTCGTTGAGAAAGTGACTTTTTTTAAAGGTTCCAGAGACTCTTTCATGCTCTTTTGTGTTTGTCTGTTGTGTCTCTCTCTCTCTGAGCTTTCTTTCTGGAAATCTTTAAGATGAAAGTATTGCATTCCCACTGCTCAAAGTTGTTCTCTTGGGAGACTGATAGTTCAAAAGGCAAAACACAATCAGACAAAGATGGTGAAACCTGAAAATGATACCAAACACACCATTCCCCAGACAGAATGTGTGGGAACTGAACACTGAGCTGTTTGTATGTCATGAATGGCAGGAAATGATGTCAGCCTTCGCTGCCGTCTTTTGTGTATGTGACTTATTTGGTTGTATTGGCCAGCCAATAGGATGTGTATATAAACTGGAGACAAACAACAACAGCATCTGTCCTCACATAGCACTGTGTATTTTAAGACAAGAAGACATGGAGGATTTTTCTTTGTACATTTATTATGTCAACTTTTTCCAAAATTTTAGTGATGTTGTGGCAGTTGATACCAATTTGGAATAATATTCCTGATTCTACACCTTTTTTTTTCATCAGACGCCTGTGATTGGTCGGCGTTATGATGTTCTTCAGCACTCTACAAGTCCAGATGTGAAGAGCAGGAGCAACACTGTGTCACGCAGCACCTCCTCCAGCTCCTCTGGATCTTTAACAAGCAACGTGCTGGTACCAGTCAGTTGGAAGAGACCGCAGTCCTCACAGGTGAGGGAAGAATCAGGGTGATATGTATGAAGACTGTTGTCCCCGTTGATAAGGCCGGATAAGGCCAAAAGAACACACTAGTGTGTTTTTTTTGTAACACGTTGGTGGTTGCATAAAAAATAACAAGTTATGTTCAACCTAGGGCTAATTTCTGTAGCCAAAAAATGTCCATTCTATATAGTGAGGCATTTTATGCAGAACTAGCTTCTTCAGGGTGTAATAAGATTTTAGTTCAGGTACAATGGCACGGTTAAGCACCTGACTGTGCTGGACCAATCGAGTAGCTACTTGCTGACAACAGCTTGGCAACAAGGCCGCCTCGATTTTTTGGTTTTATTCAGTCAGACAAAAAGATGCTAAACAGGGCTTTATGTATATGTATTTTATTTTTATATTTGCTGGAATGAGTTGAAACAATGGATGAGGACAAAAAATTAGCTTTTTACAAAATAATGTCACGGGAAATTGATAATAATAATGTTTCAATCACCAATGTCAATGCAAAATTCTCATTTGTGTTATAGATACTTTTTTGGGATTGTGGATGCATTTTCGGCTTTTTTTTTTACTTTTAAATCCCTAAAAACAGTAATTTGTTGTATCCTGTCTTTGTAAACTCCACAACTTGGTATTGTTGTGGACTGTCTTCCTGAGACAGGTTGCAAAAATGGAAAACTTGAATACCTACAACGTTGCTATTTTTCTTAAAATCAGAACAGGTTTCATGGTTCTGAAGCACGGTTGCTGAAAACTCAAGTTGTGTTTCATCTTTCCTCTACAGAAAAGAACACGAGAGAAGCTGGTAAATGTCTTGTCCCTGTGTGGACAGGAAGTGGGGCTCAAGAAAAATCCTTCAGTAAGATATTATACATTTTGCACTGAACTTTCTCTTGACACATTTCACTTTATTTCCATTCATTCAACATAAACAATCAAATCCTCCATATATCTAGTCTTACCTTTACCTTCTTGAATGTGCTGCCTCTGTGCTCCCCCTGCAGGTGATATTCTCCAGTTGCGGTGATCTGGACCTCATGGAGCACCAGCCCAGTCTGGTGTCTTCTGATGACAGGATCCAGGCAGCAGGCAGCGCTGACGACACAACCTCAGAGAAGCAGTTCAGAGTCTTCAGAGATTTTGACTTCTTGGATGTGGAGCTGGAAGATGGAGAGGTGAGGATGGGGTTTCAAAGACTGCTTTGCCTGTACAGGACTCAAAATTCATAATCAGAAATATATATGTATTGTATAAAAAATAGAACTAACCAAAAAAAAGGTGACTACTTTTTGTAACAAAGTTTTTCTTTACTCCTTAAATCCTCCTTGCTATCTAGGAGCTACAGGTAAGGAAAACGTTATATCTTTATTTTTGTTGTTTTGATATGGGATGTGAAATACAGACGATCAATAAAGCTGTCATTAACAAATTAAAACTTCAGAAATGGAGCTGGAAACAATATTTTGTTTCCTTTAGGTTACTACTTGTGTAATTAATAATTATTTAAGTATATTTAATAATTAATAAGTTGCTAGTTATTGAAGTTTCATTGCAGTGCCGTAAATATATATATATATATATATATGAGTTAAACACTTCCAGACTTTATTATAAGGCTTTTTCAGCTCCTAATAGGCCACACAAAATGACTTCACGAGCCATATTTAGCCCACGGGCCTTGAGTTTGACACATGTGTTCTAAACAATATTCTTTATTTAAATTTTTTTACACTGCATGTGTTTGGGTGTTTGCATTACAGAAGATTTTTTTGTGTGTCATGTCCATCTCTGTCTGCAGGGAGAGACAGTGGACAACTTCAACTGGGGAGTGCGAAGACGCTCCATGGACAGCCTGGATCGAAGTTACCAGCTGCCCCTGGGGGAGAGTAAGCTGTCGAGCAGCCTGCCCAGTCTGATCAAGATCTCCCACGAAGAGTCAGATGATTCGTCAGAGGAAGATTCTCTGACTGTCAGCCAGATACTGTCCCAGTCACAGCTGGTGAGTTGGTCAGATTTGGTTTTGGACTGATTCTTTAGGTCTGTTGTATTTGATTTCAAATACAAAGTGGGAGTAAAAGAATAGTTTAAAAGTACAAGATGATATTTAGTGTTTTTAATCAGCTTTCAGTGTTCAATACAAAAAAAATCAATAAAATATCAGTTTCCTATAGATTCTTTGTATTACAACACTGAACCAGAAGGAGACTGTGGGTCAGGGTTTTGAGAACTTTAAAGTTACCATAAAATGTGGAGAATGTGGAGAATAAAATACCATTATAAATTTAACTTTCGCATCAAGGTGGGGCCGCAAATGGTCCACGGGCCGCGATTTTGAGACCCCTGTTCTAAAGGTTCAAGAACATAGCTTGTGTTAAGCCATAGTTAATAGAGCAGGGGCAGCATTTGGTTGCTTAAAATGAAGAATAGCTGATGTTACACCTAAAACATCTACTTGCTCCAAACATTTACAGTCCTTTTAACTTTTTCATTAAAATGGTGTCTTGCACGGGTGAGGCTGATTTGCTTATTAGTCAGTGCTCACTGTTAGCATTCTGTTAACTAACTAGCTTTTGACCTTCACTCCTCTCCTTTCCTTTTAGATTGTGAGCCTCTCCCCCACTGCAGAAAGCAGTAGTCTGGACTCTCCCTCTGCCATTTTTGACTCAAGTCCAGCTGATCCCAACCCTTTGAACTCCAAAAAACCTAGTTTCGAGGTCCGACTGCCAGAGGACTCGAAGCCGCGGGTGAATAAGGGCTTTAGAGTGTCTGAGATTCTGGGAGCTTCTAACTCCTACCGTAGTTCTTTACTAGATTTCTTCACTAATTTCGCCAAGTAGGATCCGTTTGATTGCATATTTCATCGTGAGTTGTCTTGAATGTTTTACTACTACTTGTACGTGCTTTGGGTTCAGTCACATAAGGTGGAATTTTCTGTGTTTAGAGTAGAGCATGTGCCAAAATTTCTTCTTGTTTCTGTTGCTGCATGCTGAAGGAGAATGGACTAAAACTGTTGAGCGGGGAAATCCATAACCCTTTGGACCATTTGCTAGTTTGTGCCTTACAGTTAATGTCTTCAGGGGAAACCAGGGTTGTTAGTCCTTCTCTTTCTTTGTCTGTCTGTTGAAGGCAATGTGTATACCTAGTGCTTCTGTGTGGGTGGCTCTAAGCAAACTACTAAAACTCTGGGCATGCCAAAGGTTAAAAAAGGTTTACACATTGCCTGTCCCAAAAAGTGTGCAAAACCAAAGTATCGGCTGGAGGATTTTAGTCTGATTTGTTTGGCGCAGTTTTTGCACACTCAAAATTGCTAAATAAATGAAAACACATCAGGGTCCTGTGGCAAGGTTAGTGATTTCACCATTGTCTCCCATAATATTATTTACACTAGTGTAACACAGGGAACACATACCCTTTTGTAATTGCATGAAACATTATTAAATATATTTAACTTAATGTATTTTGAAAAAATAATAATAATAATGGGCCTGTTTTTTTTATTAGCGTGAGGTGTCACGTGAAGAAGAAACTACCAACTTCCCCGAAGATGAAATGTTTGTCGTCATTACTGAGCCACCGCCTGAGTTTCACTGTGTGGACACAGCAGTGGTTGACAACGACTTCAGGACAGAACGGGATTCAGACTTCTGTCCTCCGAGGTACCGTGGAATCTGTTTTACCATCGGGTAAATGGGGAAGGGAGTTTGCATCATGAAACAAGAAGTCTTTCCGACAGTGTGTGCAAATAGGGGCAGTTGGTGGCTTGGTGGTTAAGGAATCGGGCTTGGGTCTGCAAATTCACTCAACTGTCACTGTCCGATCAGGTTTGGGGAGGAGGAGAACAACGAGATGCAGGAGTGTCGCTCTTCTCCTCCTCCGCTGCCCTTCTTCTCTGCCATCCTCGCCGCCTTCCAGCCTGCAGTGTGTGATGATGCCGAGGAGGCCTGGAGGAGTCACGTCAGCCAGCTGGTGGCAGACTCAGATGGGTCGTGTGCAGTCTACACGTTTCATGTCTTCTCTTCACTTTTTCAGGTACAATATTTGTGTTTTCCTGTGTGGGCTGAAAGACGTCTTATACTTTTGTGATAGAGAACATTCCTTGTTGTTCTGTTTCTCTCTAGAGTATCCAGACCAAGTTCTGTTCTCTGACCTGTGATGCTGTCAGCTACCTCAGTGGTGGACTGAGAGGGTTAGGAACAAAGTTTTTAACGTCCTCTCAGATGCTGACTTCCTGTTCTGAGTGTCCAACCCTATTTATTGACGGCAATACAGTAAGTGTCATCAGTATCTCCTTCATATATCTCTTTCACATACCTCCCCTAATATTTCATTTGATAGAAGAGTGACCGTTAAGTTTACGTCCAGCCATGATGTATACATAAGAGGCTTGGGCAAACATTTTGACTTGCGGGCTACAATGGGCCCACAAATTGGACACACGGGCCAAGACAAGAGCAGAAAGATGGACGATCATTTGAATGCCATGTAAAAGTCATGTATTAAACCTACATTTGGATGGACAGGATCAGGAATGAGGTGATTAGAGGGACAACACAGACAGGAAGGTTTGGAGAAAAAGCTAGAGAAGACAGATTGAGTTGGTTTGGACATGTTCAAAGGAGGGACAGTGGATACATTGGTAGATTGATGGATGCAGTGAGGGAGGACATGGAGGTAGTTGGAGTAGAAGATACAGAGGACAGGGGGAGATGGGAAATGTTGACTCCCTGTGGCAACCACTGAAAAAGAGATAAGCTAAAAAGGAAAAAGTAGAAGAATTTGTCATTAAATATGTCATTGGTCGTAACTTTAATGAACACAAGATTTTTTTTTTGCAGATAATGTCTTATGGGCTCTTGGAAAAGATGAAATTCAGTGTTTTAGAACTTCAAGAGTATCTCGACACGTACAACCAGAAAAAGGAGGCTGCTGTAACAGTGAGTCCATAACGTGGAAATGTGTGATAATTCTTTTGTATTGTGAAAACACCTAAAGTACTATCACTACAGTCACTAATACAACTAATAAATGTATCTATCGTATTATTTTAAATGCATTTATCTCTTGTTCTGTGCTGTGCTGCTGCTGGAGCCACAACTTGTATTCTTAGGAGAATACAAAAAAAATTAGAATTTTATATTATTCGTTAATTTGGGAGAATAATGACAAACCACTGAAAGAAAATGTAAATGTCTGAGAAAAAGTCATAATTTTATGAAAAAGTAACACCCTGATGTTTGTATTTTATGTATGTCTTGTATTTTAATTCATTTTTATATATCAACCTTTCGATTTATTATAGAATGTATATTATAATATGAGTCATAGATTGAACTGACTACTTGTGATTAATCACAGTGATGTCATCCCAATGATCTCTTTGTTTTGCACAGTGGTTGAACAACTGTAAAGCCAGCTTTCCAAGAACTACAGCCGACCCCATCATCACATCACCAGTGGAACATGAGGAAAAGGTAAAGGAGCGGAGCACGAACCTGCTATTCCTTCGAAAAATAACAACTGACAAATAGTCAAACGTGATCTGATGTGAGATTCCCAATAACCTTTCACACTGTACTCTCTGCATTACATTTACTGCGTGATACTGTAGCTTTGTAAGTGTCGTCTCAAATTTCTACTCTAAATGTCATGTCTCTCCAACGTACAGCATTTGAGTTGCGCCTCATCACGTGCATTCTGTCACATTTGGTGTTTTTTTATGTTTGTTGTCTGTTCTGCAAAGCATGGGTGTCGCTTTCTCATCAGTTTGGTTTATCATCTTGTTGATTTCCTTTAGTTCTGGTGATTTTCTGATCTATAACAGGGCTGATGTTCAGATGACCAGATGAAACTGACTCATAAACAGTTATTACATTTACATTTAGCAGACACTTTTAGCCAAACAACTTACGGAGGGTGATTTACATTATGTGGATAGCAGTCATGGAGTTTGGCAGTCTCCTTGACTGCCACCCAAATCACACTGCACCACACCTGCCTTCTTGCCTTTGGGGAACCCACTGGAAGACAACCCTAACTGGGAATCGAACGTGCCCAGCAGGTGAATACCACATAGACTTTACCGCTGAGCCAATGTGAAAGGCCAAGCAGGAAGTCCTAGGTTCAGTTCCCAGTTTTGATATACAGTATATGTGTTAGAGATGTCTGTCATGGATCGGCGTGAATCTCTAGGGTTTGTGTCCTGGGTAACTTCAAATTCCGGTTGTGGAAGTTGCCTTCTAGTGGACTTACTACCTTCAGTAAGGCTCACAATACGGTGCATTGTGATTTGGGTGGCAGTCGTGGAGACTGCTGCCCTGTGACCCAGTCACAGATAAGCCAGTGATAATGGATGGGATGGATGGTTTTCCTCTGATAATGGAAATTTGCACATAGGGTCCTGAGTTAATAACCTAAGCACAAGGCTATCTATGTTGGTATTGGAATCGGAAATCAAGTGTTTGGATACATTTCCGCAAAATCAGATATTGGCAAAAGTAAACATTAAACATCCCTAGTATATATATAACTATAAATATCTGATTAAAACATATAATGTAAGTTTATGTCATCATATCAGATTTAAGGCTGTATTTCTAGCTGCACAGTTTTTTTTTTAGTTTTTTTTTTATTTATTTGACAGGGACAGTGTACAAAAACAGTAATCGAAGAAAAGATGCTTTGCACCAGACTCTAGCTCTTAGAAATTTCCATCTCCAGTCCTGCAGTGAGGTCACGTATCTGGTTATCTGAATGTATCTTCAAAGCACGACTTTCACTTTTTGTTGGCACGCTTGTCTTTGTGCATGCCAAAAAAATTACTTGTATCTCATACTTCTCGTCAATCGCTGGTGTATTCAGTCATGCATGTCCTGCATGTCCTCTGTTTACTTTCTGTGCTGTCGCAGTGTCGCATCAAACTTTATATGAAGCGGAACGTGATATTACAAGCTCTAAGTCTGGTACAGCTGGACTCTAGTTCACTTTTTACTTTGTCACAATCCAAGCTCTTTTATTAGGTTGACCATGTTTCCCTGCTTTGTGTGGATGGGTCTTCATGACAGGACGTTTCCTTTGGGTTGTCGTCAAAATTATATGTTGTTAAAATGCTGATACATAGTTTCACATGAATTTTCACCATGCATTTTCGTAGTACTTACTATATTTAATATTACTCAGTATTCTTGATAAAATTACTACTATCATAACATTGTCCTGCTCAGGCCTTTTCTTTGTCCCATGTTTTATTGATTTGGGTCCAACTCCCTCCACACATGATTTAGTTTAAATAATAGCAGACGACATTTTAATTTTTCTCTCTTTTTTTTCAGCAACTGGAGCTCTGTCAAAGACTGTACAAACTCCACTTTCAGCTGTTGCTGCTCTTTCAGTCCTACTGTAAGCTGATAGAACAGGTCCATGCCATAAGTTCCATTCCCGAGGTAAGAGATCATCCAAGGTTTGGTCCTCCTAATCTTTGATATCCACAGTCCAGATAAGTCCATAATGACATAAATGCTGTTCAACCTTTAGCTGACAAACATGTCCAATGAGCTGAATGTCATGAGGAGCCACTTGAGGGCAGCAGCATCCAGTTTAACAAATACCCCAGAGTGTTCCTGCCCTGAGCCTGTGTTTAGCTCCTCAGAGGTCGCCGTGCAAGCCATTCTGGAGAGTCTGAAAAACCATGAGTTTCAGACGGCTGTTCGCTACATTCGTGAGTGCAGGTGAGAAAATCAAGAGTTTAAGGCAGATTGTTGTGTGCTTTTTAATATCCCTAGAGCGGGGATCTCAAACTTGCGGCCCGTGGGCCATTTGTGGCCCTTGGAGCGATATTTTGGGGGCCCCACCTTGATGTGAAAGGTGAATATTAGTGCGGCCCACAAGATTTATAGAAGGATTCTACTGCAAGTCAATGCTAAAAAATGGATTTGAAAATTTGGACTTCAATTTTTATCACGTTTTTAACCAATCGCCAAAGTGAACAGTGGGCAGATTTGAGCACCCAGGGAGCAGTGAGTGGGAACAAGGTTATGCTCATTGCTGTGTTAACTTGGCAGCTGTTGGATTCATACCTGGGACCCTCCGGACCTGAGTCTGCTTCCTAAACCACTAGGCCACCGTCGCCATTGTCAGACCAACCACTAATCCTAAGCTTTGGATCAAGCCAACCATATTTCCTACTCTGCAGTTATGTCTATAAAGGCTCAAACTCAAATAAGTTGAGGGTCAAAAAAGAAAAAATGTGATCAGCTTCCCATACATTACATTCTGTAATACAACACTCAACCAGTAGGAGACTGTGGATCAGGGTTTTGAGAACTATAGGATTTACCATAAAATGTGGAGAACAAATCTGTAAAATATTATTATAAATTCAACTTACACATCAAGGTGTGGGCCGCAAAATATCATTCCACAGGCCGCAAGTGGCCCACGGGCCGCAAGTTTGAGACCCCTGTGCTACATGGTTTCAAATGAATGGGATCAATTTCTTTTCTCACATGGGTTGAGCCATGTATTGAAATGTCTCTGAGTTTCTTTCTCTTCTTCACAGAATAATGTGGCCTAAAGACATCTTTGGCAGCCAGTCGGAGGATGAGATCCAGACGTTACTCAATATCTACTTCAGACACCAAACACTGGGTCAAACAGGAACATTTGCTCTGGTGGGCTCACAGCAAGACCTGACCCAAATCTCTGTCAGGCTGATGGAACTAAACGGAGAAATGCGTGACATGATAAGAAAAGCCCAGGGATATCGAGCCATAACCGCTTTCCTGCCAGACTCCAGAGTGTCGGGGTCAACGCTTTAACTGGGCAGCGTGTCCATCAATGTCCTGCACAGCTGTCTCTCCAGTGTCCTGTTTGATGCTTCTGAAGAACCAGCGCTCTTTCTCTGTTGCAGGAGTGTCTTTTGCTGTTGTTTTTGCACTAAAAGCCATTTACAGACCTATCTGTGAGCGTGAGAAAAGACCAATGTGCATACACTGATCAGGTTTCCAGGCTTTGAATAATAATATTATCAATAATAATACATGTTTTCAAAAGGTTGTGTCTGAGACTGAGGTCCATGACTTTCACTTTATAGACAGAGCAAAGCTAGTCTTTGTCAGTCAGATATTTTGTTTTACTTATTTTGGGAAAATGTGCAATGAAATACATTCTTGTCCTAACTGTGTCCTGAATGTAGTTTTGTTTTTCATTTTAAATCAAAGCACAAACTATCGAGACTTATATGTCGTAAACTCGGTTTAAGTAGTGAGAGTTGGTGTGTGTGTTTCCATGGGAGTGTGTGAGTGTGTTGCTTTAAGCGTGATAAACATCTCTTACTGTAAAACACAACTGATTTTATTTTCTTTTTTTTTGGTAAAACCTACATGCTGCATCTCTACTGTAATGTTAACTTACATTCTCCTGTGTAGGTCCCATATCTTAACAACATCTCACTGTACCTTCAAACTGTGCAGCTTTTTTGGTAATAAGGCGACTTATTTATATGATTTGCAGGTAAAAAAAATATGTGCTTTTATCAGATAGAAATAAAAAAAATATTTTTGTTTAAAGTTTGCCAACCATGGAAAAGATAAATGTACTATGTATGGGGTAAACACGTGTTCAGCAACAATAATAGAGAAAACTATTTTAAATTAATAACTGTATATAATGAAACAGGGGCTTTGCATTGACATCTTGGATTGTATTTTTGGTCATGGTTTTGTTTGTAGTTAGAAAAAAGAAATCCAAAGAAAATGATGTGGCATCTGACTTTGTAAATACTACTGCCTTTACCACATACTGTATCCTGGAATACTGTAAACTTCTGTAACAATCAAAGTAAAAGTCAATGATCTGACTAAATGGTGTTGCATATTCTTTGTCTTTCATGTGTTCTTAAGCAAAATTAAATATCTCTATTTATTTATTAATGCAATAATTGAATAATAGTCAGTAGAATTCAGGGAAAGTTTTAATTGGGAGAAATCCAAATTGTTATATTATTAATGACAAAAATTTCTACAGCTATATGAAGAAGTAAAACCAAAGCTCAACCTTCATACGAGTTGTTAGATTGATTTTTTTTATTACTGTTATATGTATTTTGAGGGCTACGAAGACTGTGACCTGAAGTTGAAACCACTACCAATTCATAACTGCTATTTGACGTCTTTAATACGCAGTATGTTTAATATCTTGAATAGTTTGACGAGCTTGATTTTATTTCTTTTACGTTACATATTAGCAGCTTCCGCGTCCTCTTATTTTGAAGGCGTTGTCATTTCCGGTTAGTGGCCCATCGCGCGAGTTTTGTTTTCATGGTAGCCAAGCTAGCTAGCGATGCACTGTAGAAAGTCTGTGGCACAGCGTTTAGATGTGAGTTTTTGGCAGAATTTAGAAAGTTTTTTCTTCGCCATTCTTGTCACAAGGTGTAAATGAAGTTCCTCATCTTCCGTCATGGTGAGTGTTGTTTTTAAAAATACTTTTCGTACTCGCGTCAGGTGTAGAACCTGATTTATAAGCTACGTCGTTTTCAGTGTCGTTTCATGCAAGAACCATTATTTAATTTTATTTCTTAATAATTCAGTTAGGGTAAATGCCTATGACTGGTGCTTATTTACGTATTATTTAGTCGGGAATAGTTGTTGCCAGTTACTAATCTACAACTAACACGCCTGGGTGCTTTGCGTTTTATACATGAATCCATACAATTTACAGCAGCTAAATGCTTTTAAGTTAAGAAAATACTTCGAGAACCTACGAATTGTCCACTGTGCTAATAAAAAGACAATACGTAGATTAATGGTGGCCATATAAATACTGAATTTTCGATATCACTGTAAAAATAAGCAGTTATATAGAAGACAAATATTTAGAAAGTTTCTGATAGATAATGGGGTTTAAATTGTTAAAAATATTTTATGTCTCAGGTGTGCAGGTTTACAGCATGTAAAAGTTCACAGTCTGGAATGGATTTAATCTCCAAAAACATCTTTGACGAATTCAAGGATGACATCTTGGAAGGTAAAGTCACTCTCTGAATCCCTCCAAAATAAAATGTAACTTCAACATGCATTTTTAGCATAAATTTATGATAATGGACACGTGTTGTTGCTGATTCAGAACTGGGTCCACTGGACCCCGACTGGTTTCAAGTTGTTATGACTGAAACATCCACTGTGGAAGAGAATTACTCCAATGTCTTGGACAACACGTCTGCTAAACAAGAAGGATGTTTCAAAACACCATATCACGGAGCTGCAGCAGAGAGTCAGATGTTTTCAACCCCCAAGGTTTTCAGACGCAGTGTGATAATGTCCCCAGAGACAGAGGATGAGTCCACTGTTCCCACTGCAGGTGTGATTTTTTTTTTTTTTTGCTTTGCGCAAATATGAGCCAAGTTTATGAAATAAAGCAAAACGATTTTTTAGCCCTTAAAATATAACTGTTACTATTTGTACCCAAACTAACTTTGCTCTCTGGTTGCCATGGAAGCACCGTCATGGAAGGACACCCAAAACACACACCTGGAAGAAAGGTAAATACTTTTTTAATTTTGCTAAATTGTTGGATATTTTTCTGTAAGAAACCATAAACTTGTCAAAACAGAACCATATTCTTACTGTTGTTGCCCAACTTTTTATTTTATTTTGAAGAAAATATGTATTTACTAATAATGTATGTTGTTCTATTATTGATTGAAGAGAGTCAGCTAAGGTGAAGGAAACATTTACAGGACAGTTGTGAGACCAGCCATGGTGGATGGATAAGAGACACTAGGAATAGACAGAAGACAGGAGACAGAGCTGGAGGTGGAGGAGATAAAGATGCTGAGATTCTCTTTAGGAGAGACAAGGATGGACAGGATCAGGAATGAGGTCTTTGGAGTGAAAGCTAGAGAAGACAGATTGAGATGGTTTGGACATGTTCAGAGGAGGGACAGTGATTATATTGGATCCTAGAGATGGAGCAACCAGGTAGGAGACAAAGAGGAGATTGATGGATGCAGTAAGAGAGGACATGGAGGTAGTTGGAGTTAGAGTTGAGGATACAGAGGACAGGGGGAGATGGAAATTGTTGACTCGCTGTGGCAACCCCTGAATAAGGGACAAGCTGAAAGGAGAAGAATTATTGTGTTTTATGTTTTGTCACCTGTTATTCAGGCTTCCTGGCATCAGACATAAAGAAATGTGTCCACCGAGTCAGGATGTCCTTGGTGAGCTACAAAAGATCTCTTTTCTATCTTCCATTAAGACCAGATGGTTATTGTGTTGTTTCTCTTTTGTCTATTTATAGATTTACTTCACACCACAGCAAATCCTCAAGTATGTGCATTAAAGCAAACCTATCAAACCCTGTTGTGCTTTCAAAGGTTGTTATTGTTAAAACTTTGGTCTTCATTTTTATACGTCACAGGTCAGTGATTCTAAGAGGATATCTGAGAGCCTGGGAGCTCAAGTTGACCCTGATGTTTCCTGGACGAGTTCTCTGAACACTCCACCTGCTGTGTCCAGCACTCTGATTTTAAGTAAATCAATGGCTCAGTTCTGATTTGTTTTGTTATGTTATATAAGTTAGTTGGTGATTAATGTTTTTTTTCTCAACTTGCAGCAAAAACTGCAGAGCACCCGTGTCCAGAGAGTGTGTGTGTTGGCAAAGACGTTGTTGTAAGTGTCATCATTTAAGCCATGATTCGATGACAACTGTGTGTCTGATAAATTCCGTGTTAGAAGTTGTACTCACGTGTGTAATATTTCAGATTCTAATAGACCTTTTTTTTTCTTGTGCTCAGATTGTGAGGAAGCTTTTTCCTTCTCTGTCAGGTGCCACAGAATCCCCCCAAAAAATGGACACACCTCCTCACCAAGGTACACTGAGTAGATGAATGAATGTAATGGATTTCTTGAGATTTTAGTTCAGTTATTTCCAATATATGTATCTTTGTGTGTCAGGTCTGCAAGATACATAATTATGAAATCTTACATTATAAAATATGTACATATGTACGCATGAGAAGATCAGGCAATAATAAATAGAATTAATTGTATTACATTAATTTAGAGTAATGGACCAGAAAAGAAACATATAGTAAATGAGAAAACTGTGAATTTTAATGCACACAGTGCAAAATAGAAAACTTGCTGATGTAATTACATATTCTACTACTTCTTGTCTGGTCCTGTGATTTCTTTACAATAGTGAAGCATGAGATTTCAGAACAGATTTTGAGGAAAAGCTAGAGAAGACAGATTTAGACGGTTTGGACATGTTCAGAGGAGGGGCAGTGGATATATTGGTAGAAGAATGATCCTAGAGATGGAGCTACCAGGTAGGAGACAAAGAGGAGATTGATGGATGCAGTGAGGGAGGACATGGAGGTAGTTGGAGTCTGAGTGGAATATACAGAGGACATGGGGAGATGGGTGAAGTGAAGCATGAGATTCTATTATCATTATTATACTTGTTATACTCTAATAGTTAAGTCTGATTTATTGTGCGAGCTCATCTTTAATTTTGTGTCTCTCAGCAGGTGATCAGACTCAGCCCGATTGTTCTCGTCATCTTCAGAGTCCAAGTGGGCCTAGTTTGAGACAGAAGCTTCCGGAGATTATTGAGGATGAAGATGTTCGCAGCACTGTAGCGAATGTCCTTGATGGCACAGAAAACGTTCTTTCAATATTTTTCCCCAATTCTTCCTCATCGCTGAGAAAAGTGAAAACTCAGTCAGGAGTCAGGAGAAGACTGATCCACCAATCAGAAGAACCAGGCTGCAGCACAACAGGAGCCTCCACTACAAACAGCGGTCCTTCCACCAATCAAAGGACAGATGACAAATCATCTTCAGCTGCAACTTTGAACACAGGAGTCACTGGAAACACGCTGTGGTCTCCTCTGACTTTGTCTGAAATCCCTCCGACTGCAGCCGAGGCTTCAGGCAGTGCAGAGAAAACACTACAACTAACGGCAAAAGAAAAAGAAAACCCCAGATGGAGCCATGTCGTGAAACCACCGCTGTATAACGCATGTTCTGGACTGGTACAGAAGAAGAGAAAGTTTATTTACAATGTTGGCTCCGCCAAGAAAAATGTAAGAGAAGAACAAGAAAAACAGTCATCAGTTATGGAAACAACTGCAAGGATAGAAACAGGTAATGAGTTTCTAATGCAATTCAGTCATTGAATGTCTTTTTAGAGAAGACAGATTGAGATGGTTTGGACATGTTCAGAAGAGGGACAGTGGATACATTGGTAAAAGAATGATCCTAGAGATGGAGCTACCAGGTAGGAGACAAAGAGGAGATTGATGGATGCAGTGAGAGAGAACAAGGAGGTAGGTGGAGTTAAAGTAGAAGATACAGAGGACAGGGGGAGATGGAAATTGTTGACTCTCTGTGGCAACCCCTCAAAAAAGGAAAAGACGAAAAAGATCTGCAGATTCTCTAAATTTTCTCCTACATTTTCTAAAAAAAACAGAACCCCTATTTTACCATTACACATTTTATGACTAAATTTATTCTTGTTTTTCAGGACATTTTGTCAAGCCCTTGGAAAAAGCCCAGGATGAGGCTGCTTCTTGCAACATCACTGAGAAGGATGCTGATAAACGTCAAATCCTTCCAGAAAAGTGTCTCAGTCCTCCGATTCAGCTAAAAGACGAGGATCTCAATATGACGCAACTATGCAAAGATTTTGCACAAGACTTTAGTCAAACGTTCGCCCCTGAAAAGCAGACTGAAGTCGTTGAACCTGTGTCTGAAAAACTGTTTTCTGCCGCCACTTGTCTGTCAGCTATGAAACAAGCCAAACGGGAACTAAGACAGGAGACCAATCCTGCTCCCAATCAAAGCAGGACTGAAATCTCGACGAGTTGCAGTGGTTTCCAGTCTGCAGGTTCTAACGACCCTCACCGGGCTACAACCTTTTCTACCTCTGAGACCAGTCACAGTCGACAGCCTAAAAATCCAACTCATGAGGCAACCTGGAGAAACGAGAAACGTCATTCTGACCAGGTTTTCTGCGGCAGAGACACTAATATCAAGCAGAACACTGGACCGGCGGAGAATGTAAATGTAAAAAATGTTAAAAAGATGCAGTTGTGTACAGACGGTTCTTCAAGCACTTCTTCTAATTCCACTTCCAGTTGCCATGTCGATGTTTCACTCCCAAAGAAAGAATCAGGTTCTTATACCTCATTTCTGTGTGGATTCAAAACAGCATCCAATAATGACATAAAAATTTCTTCAGAGCAGTTGAAAAAAGCCAAAACACTGTTTGAGGAGATTGAAGCTGAAATGACCCCTGGTGATCGGTTGACTACGAAGGTCCTTCAACCAGAAGGTCGGGGTATCATCTGCAAAGAATCAACTAGAAAAACAGGTTCCAACTCGAACCCACTCAGTAACGACATGTCCCATATGAGTTGCCAGTTGACTGCATCTCAAAAGGCCGATGTTACGGAACTGTGTACACTGCTGGAAGAAGCCGACAGCCAGTTTGATTTCACTCCGGTCAAGTCAGAGAAAAATGACCCTCAAAATATTGACAAAGAACTCGACCCTGATTTTCTTGTGGGCATTGATTTCGATGACAGTTTCAGTGCCGATTCTGAAAAACACGTTTCAGGAGGAAAGGTTCTTGATGAAACGGGTAAAACACACTGTCAGACAATGATTGTTACGAGTCAATTTCCAGGCAATGCAGACACTCAACCAAAACTGATCCCTAGAGATGGAGATACATCAAAACAAGTAAAATGTTTTGAAAAGAACAAAATGGAAACAACCAGGTGCTTAAATGGCTTCCAAATGGCCAGTGGGAAATCCATCTCGATTTCGGCAAAGGCGATACAAGAGGCGGACATCTTTGAAGGATGTGACATTGATGGCAGTAGCAATACTTTGTCAGTGAAGATAACGAAGAACGTGCCTTCCTCCAGTGACCATGATAAAAACAGTGTAAAACCCAAAGGTAAACATGAAGTTAGAGAATTATGTGAAGAAGATGGAAAGAAGGGTTTGTTTGCAAATGCAGGAAAACAAGCAGAAGGCACCGTGAATGCTTTTCTATCTTCGAAAAATGCCAACAAGCAACTGCCACAAAAAGAAGATCCAGCCCAAACTAGTAGGAAAATCAGTGCCTTTAAAGTTCCCGCACTTGGAAACGGTGGATTTCAAACGGCGAGTGGTAAAGGAGTCGTCGTTTCGACTGCGGCGCTGAAGAAAGCACGGTCAATCTTCAGTGAATGTGAAGCGTCTGAGAACAAAATCTTTTCAGAGCAGATTGAGATGGATTTCCCTGTCAATACAGATTCTCCTAGAGATTGCAAAAGTCTGGCAGCCAATGGTAAAGCTCTAACTTCTAGTGAAGTTCTCCAGAAGACTGCGGTTCATTTTAGTGCCATCACTCCAAATGCCGGGTTAGTTACATCTACTGCCAACACGTCTGGTTCTAGAGACGTCCTTCCTGCGTCCTGTGACACAACCTTACCAACCCTGGACTCTAGTCCTTCTCTCAGTCATCAGAGGAACCAAGGTGGAGTCCTTTCCACAGCCAGTGCCGTCTTGAAAAAAGCAGAATCATCATTTGCTGAAGATCCAACACCAGGCTGCAGTGGGAAGAAAATGTCAAAGAAAAGTGATATTTCAAAAACGGGTTACATCAATAATAAAATAGAAATTCCAGCATCTTTAAAAGGTGGATTTCAGACAGCAAGTGGTAAAGGAGTTGTCGTTTCATCTGCAGCTCTCAAAAAAGCACAGTTACTGTTAACTGAATGTGACGCAGACACTAAAGTTTTACCCAAGGCTGGTTTTACTTCTACTGCAAAGACTTCGGCTGCTACTAACATGGTTTTACCTCCTTCCAACAACTTGTCTTTGGAAAAACCTTCTCCTTTTGTTACTTCTGAGAAAGGTGGTTCTGGTAGAACTGACCAGTCAGGAGACAAGGGAGGAGGGTTCTGCACAGCTAGTGGCAAAAAGGTGTTGGTGTCGGCAGAAGCCCTGAAAAAAGCTCAGTACCATTTGAACGATGTGAATTCAACTGACGATGTGAAAGAGCTGTTAACAAAGAAGAAAGAGGCTTTGAGAACAAGTCGAGCCACAGATCGGCTGGATTTTCCAAGCGGTAAAAGCAGTGGATTTCAGACAGCAAGTGGCAAAGGAGTTCATGTTTCATCAGAGGCGCTTAAAAAAGCAAAAACACTCTTGAATGAGTGTGAATCAGACCAGTTCAGTGAAGAACCGACTCATTCAAATCCACCTGTGTCTAGCGTCACACCTGGAAATTGTGTTTTTGCTACACCCAGTGGTAAAACCATGACAGTTTCATCTGAAGCTCTGCAGAGAGGAAAGGCACTTTTCAGCGACATCCCACTGACTGAGGAGATGTTTTCGAACACAAGAGATTTTACCAAAAATGGAGACCTGGTTGACAATAGATTAAAGGCTGCAGTGACAACGGTAGTCACTATGTCTGAGAAAAATCAGAAAGAAGCAAAAGTTGAAGAGGAATTTAAAAACAAGGCTCTAACAGCAGTGACAACACAAGAAAAAAGCACCTTCGTCTGTGGTTCTGAAGAGACAGATGGAAATGTTGGCCTGGAAATACTAACTGGTAAACTGTCTACTAACTTGAGAGGCTGCAGTGAAACCGAGCAGAAGAATCTTTCCCATAAATCTCAGGATCTCAGTGAAACGCTGACAGGGCATCAACCTGCTGTCAGGAGGCTCCCATTGACTTCACAGGGAGATGAAGCGCAAGATGATCTGGGCTACAACTCTGGGACTGGGAAAGAGCAGAAAGGAAAAGGGAAAAGGATCGGACAGGATGCAAATCTGACGGGTAAGTAGTAACATAATAACTGACTAGTAACTATTATAGTATTAGGTATGGTTGTGATAGAAGAGAGTCAGCTAAGGTGAAGAGAAAGGTTTACTGGACAGTTGTGAGACCAGCCATGATGGATGGATTAGAGACACTAGGAATAGTGTATAAGAGACAGGTTTGGACATGTTCAGAGGGATAGTAGAAGGTAGAAGAATGATCTTAGAGATGGAGCTACCAGGAGGCAAAGAGGAGATAGATGGATGCAGTGAGGGAGGACATGGAGGTAGTTGGAGTCAGGGTTGAGGATAAAGAGGACAGGAGGAAATGGAAATTGTTGACTCGCTGTGGCAACCTCTGAAAAAGGGACAAGTTGAAACGAACAACTACATATGTAGTTGTAAATCCATGGTCCGTACTAATATATGGTCTATTTTTTTTGTGTCTTAAAGCAAAATCTGAATAAATATCATGCCCAGAACAGCAACCATTTCTAATTTAATTTGAGTTCTACTTTGATTTCAGGTGAGCCTCCCTCGAAAAGACGTTTGTTGGAAGAGTTTGATAGAAGCGTCGATGCACCCCAGGGCTGTGAACTCCGACCACAAAAAAGTTGTCCAAATAGTAGGTTTCCCAGCTTCACTGCGTGTTTCAATTAAAAAAAATTGTTTTATAAACAAATTAAGATGTTATTTTTCTTTGTTAAGGTGTGTTGACAGACAGGAGGGTTTTCAAGTACAGTGTCTCTGCTCAACCAAA
The DNA here is from genome assembly GCA_016785265.1 of Paraplagusia blochii. Taxonomy (NCBI): domain Eukaryota; kingdom Metazoa; phylum Chordata; class Actinopteri; order Pleuronectiformes; family Cynoglossidae; genus Paraplagusia; species Paraplagusia blochii. The sequence continues at coordinate 19,576 of JAFBJS010009160.1, read as the reverse complement.
CATCACTAAGCCTTATGGGTAAGTAGCCAACAAACTATTGGCCCCAATTGGACACAGAGGACTTATCCATTATTGGGGTTGCAGGGGCAGCAGTCTCCACGACTGCCACCCAAATCACACTGCACACTGGAAGTTTTAGGGTCGGAATAGTGCTTCCTTAAGCACTACGCAAACCCTACCGCCCTGGAGGTTCTCATGTCTTATTTATTTTTTGTCTCCCAGCAGTGGCAGTAAATATGTGGCAACCAGATTTGGAAATCCCAAGTCAACACATTTAAGTTTGGGTCAAAACAGATCAACGCACTCAAAGACGTCTGCATTTGTCCCTCCGTTTCGCAAAAATGCAACAGCGGAGATGCAGAAGAACAAGGACCTCGATGTCAACCATACATCAGCCGTCAACTTTGGTCTTCAGTGTCCAAAGCCAAAGTCTATTGTTCAAGACGACCTCTCTAGACCTCAGGAGGAGGAGAGTAAACACCAGAGCAGTAACACTTTTGTTCCACCCACAAAAAAAATAGACACCGCAAATGTTGCTGCCGCTGAGCGCACAGAGGACTTGAAGGTGAGAGACAGACGTGACAGTGTGAATCAGAGGAATCATCACAAAACTTCAGAGGGATGTGGATCTCACACCACTGCCTCGGAGAATGTGCTTTCCATGAACCAAGGTGCAGCAAAGTTTTGGTTACAATCTACTACTATGTAAATACCCAAACAAATACTTAAAATGTCTTCTGCCTTTGCAGGTCTGTTGCAGAATCTTGAAAATGTGCCACTGGCTCGAGACATGCAAGATATGAGGATCAGAAAAAAGAAACGTCAGACAATAAAACCAAAAGCAGGTCAGTTGTTTCTCATCCGAACTTCAGGAGTTTCAAGAATTCCACTAAAAGTTGCCGTGAATGGAAAATCTCCAGGACGATATTCTTCAGACGAGGTACAAGTGAATATTTGACCACACAGGAGTTTGTTAAACCCGGAGATTATGCACATTTTTGAGGAAAGTGTTTCTCCTTGTTGCAGCTTTATGAATACGGACTTCACCAGCATACGTCCCACATCAGCAGCGAGACCTCGGAAGGTTTCCGCTTTAGTTTGCGTCAGTATTTTGAACTGGAGGTTATCACTAATGGAGGAGGAGTTCAGCTGGCTGACGGTGGATGGTTGGTCCCCAGTAATGATGGGACAGCAGGAAAAGAGGAGTTTCACAAGTCAGATTCATTTTACTTTGTTTCTACCCGTTGTGTTTCTATTTACTTCGTTAAAATCACCGTTTTGTTTTTTTTTTTTGATCAATGCCCATAGAGCGCTGTGTGACACTCCAGGTGTGGATCCTAAACTGATCAGCACAGAGTGGGTGTTCAATCACTACAGATGGATAGTGTGGAAACAGGCTTGTTTGGAAAGATCTTTCCCAGAAACTATGGGCAGCATCTGTTTGACACCAGAGCAGGTTCTTCTGCAGCTCAAGTACAGGTACAACACAGACATTTAACTGAGGACTCAGAATTCAAAGTGAACTCTGCCATGCTTTTGAATATAATACCTGATAGTCAAGTATTAATACAGTAAACCATGCCATGTTTTTACTACATTAAAACATTGTTTTTACATTAATGTTGCTACTAAAACAACATCCTTTCTTTGGTCAGTTTTAAATTTTTATACTTGAGATCTTTTATTAAAAGTGTCTAGAAAAGATGCTTCGACTCTAGCTCTTAGAACTTTTTTCCATCGGCAATTTAGATCAGGCGTGGTCATTTTTTGACTCCTGGGCCACAATGGAGACTAAATTTAGACATGGGCCGTTTAAAATGTTAAAATTCTAGAGAGTTCTACACCATCTATTGAGGAAATTAAGTTATTGCGGAGAAAAGGCACTGGTATACTGTATAGTATAATAGAAATGTACAGTCTAATTCGGCCCTGTGACCCTAGTTTGTCCAAGTCTGGTCTAAAGTTCTCCATACCAACCATGTGGTTTCCAGGTATGATGTTGAAATAGACCACAGTCGTAGACCTGCTCTACGAAAGATCATGGAAAAAGATGACACTCCAGCCAAAACCCTGGTTCTGTGTGTCTGCGGGGTCGTCCACAAGGGTTTCTCCTCTTTAAACCAGTCCAAGACTCCAAAAGCTGCTGATGCCAAGGTTGAACCCTCCCTGGCTGTAGTCTGGCTCACAGATGGATGGTACACCATCAAAGCTCAGCTGGATGAACCTTTGACAGCCATGCTTCACAAGGGACGTCTCGCTGTGGGAGGGAAACTGATTACCTACGGAGCCCAGCTGGTGGGATCACAGGACGCTTGTTCTCCTCTAGAAGCTCCAGAGTCTCTCATGTTGAAGGTATTCCAGTGATGAAGCAAGAACTGGTTCTGTCTTTAGGTTTGACTTGATCAGCTAACACAGAGAGACCTGTGTTTCCAGATCTGTTCCAACAGCACTCGACCTGCACGATGGGATACAAAACTCGGCTTTCACAGAAAACCTTGGCCGTTTCTGCTTCCTCTGTCTTCACTTTACAGTAACGGAGGACCAGTTGGGTGTGTGGACATCACCATACTGAGGAGCTACCCAATACAGGTGAATGGAGCCCTCGCATTCTCACCATGCAGATAAATGCTCCATGAGAAGGTTTGGAGACAAAGCTAGAGAAGACAGATTGAGATGGTTTGGACATGTTCAAAGGAGGGACAGTGGATACATTGGTAGAAGTAGCAGAGGAGAGAAGAGAGGTGAAGGATAGAGTACAGGCAGGATGGAGCAGGTGGAGAAAAGAGTCAGGAGTGATCTGTGATAGAAGAGAGTTAGCTAAGGTGAAGGGAAAGATAGGACAGTTGTGAGACCAGCCATGATGGATGGATTAGAGACACAGAGTGAGGAGGTAAAGATGTTGAGATTTTCTTTAGGAGAGACAAGGATGGACAGAATCAGGATGATTAGAGGGACAACACAGGCAGGAAGGTTAAGAAAAAAGCTAGAGAACACAGATTGAGATGGTTTGGACATGTTCAGAGGAGGGACAGTCGAAGAATGATCCTAGAGACGGAGCTACCAGGTAGGAGACAAAGAGGAGATTGATGGATGCATTGAGGGAGGACATGGAGGTAGTTGGAGTTAGAGTTGAGGATACAGAGGACAGGGGGAGATGGAAGTTGTTGACTCACTTTGGCAACACCTGAAAAAAGAGACAAGCTGAAGAGAAGACAATCTAAATTATATTTGGATATAAGCTGTGTCTGACTTTGTTAAATTTGTTAAAGAGGTGGTTGTACATTAGAAAATACTATTTCTTTTTTGCAGTGGATGGAGAGAAAACCAGACGGCGGCGTTGTGTTCCGTTGTGTCCGTGCTGAGGAAAAGGAGGTGCAGCGATACAACAGTGAAAAACACAAGGCCATGGAGGCACTTTTTGTCAAGATTCAACTTGAATTTGAGCAGGAGCAGAAAGGTGAGCTGAGTGGATCTTACAACACCACATCACGAGCACGAAGGAAATGAAGAGTCAATGACGAATTTTCATCCTCAGCCAAAACGAAACGTCAGAGCAGAAGACGGACAGTGACGCACCAGAGCATAGCAGGTCTGCAGGACGGAGAGGAGCTTTATGAGGCAGTGGGCGAAGACCCCGCCTACTTTGAGGTGGGAAGGAATGAACATGGAAACCTGTATAGATCAACAACTCCTTCATAGGGGAGTGAGCTGACTCCATGTCTGATGCTGTGTTTCCTAAACTGTTTTTACTGGGGACCCACATTTTAAAGTCACAAACATTTACAATAGACATTAATTCCAAATCATTATTGAACATTATTGAGGATATTTTATTGTTATCATTGATATCCCAACAATTACTATTACTAAACAACCAAAAACAGTAATGATGCAAGATGACCTACCTGAGGGTTGAGACCAGTCTCTTGGAAACTATGGTCTAACACAGGGGTCTCAAACTCGTGGCCCGTGGACCATTTGCAGTCCATAGAACTATATTTTGTGGCCCCCACCTTGATGTGAAAGTTGAATTTATTATAAAATTTTATAGATTTGTTCTCCACATTTTATGGTAAATCTTATAGTTCTCAAACCCTGATCCAGAGCCTCCTTCTGGTTCAGTGTTGTATTACACAGAATCTATGGGAAACTGATTTTTTTAAATAATTGTTTTTCTTTTGTATTGAACAATGAAAGCTGATATGGTCCTTGGGTGAAATGAGACAATGATGGTGTGGGTGGTGGCCCTCAACTTATTTGAGTTTGAGACCCCTGTTCCAACAGCTTTGATGATTCCTATTTCTCTAGGCTCACTTGAGTGCACAGCAGTTGCAGAGTTTACAGACCTACAGACGTTCACTGATGGAGAAGAAACAGGTGGAACTACAGGAACGGTGTCGTCGTGCTGTTGAAGAGGAGAGCAGTGAAGGTCGATGTCCCAAACGAGACGTTACACCAGTTTGGAGACTCAGCGTCGCCGACTCCATGGACCAAAGTGGCAGTGGTTTGTGTTCTTCATGTTTTCTCTCCTTTTCCTGCTTTTGTTGTCCGGTCAAGAAGTTATTGTTAATTCAGGCTTATTTTTTATAGTTTACCAGTTAAATTTCTGGAGACCATCGTCTGATCTTCAGTCTCTGCTGAAGGAAGGTTGTCGGTACAAAGTCTTCAACCTCACAACGTCAGAGGGGAAGAAACGCAGCAGCAGTGAAGGGGTTCAGCTCACCGGAACCAAAAAAACACAGTTTCAGGATCTTCCGGTAAAAAAAATTATCTTTTATTTTTATTTACTTCAATCAAAGACAGTTTGTGTAACATTTTTTTTCCACACAGGTTTCTCATGAATGGCTCTCAGTTCATTTCAACCCCAGGGTTGCTATCAGTTTTGTGACTCTCCAAGATCCAGATTTTAAGTCACTTTGTGGAGAGGTCGATCTGACAGGTTACACTGTCAGTGTAATAGATGAACATGGTGAGTCACTCTTTGCTTTTCACTGCTCTTGTTGTATTATATACAGTTTATTGACGGTGTTTCTCCAACAGGTTCCTCGCCAGCGTTCTATTTGGCCGATGGAAATCTGGACTTCATCAAAGTCAGATGCTTCTGCAGTTTTTCTCAGTCCGGATTGGCAGATGTTGTCAAACCACATGTCCTGTTGGCTTTAAGTAACCTTCAGCTCAGAGGACAGTCGCTGTCACCCACTCCTGTTGTGTACGCTGGTGATATGACTGTCTTCTCCACAAACCCAAAAGAGACTCATCTGCAGGAATCCTTCAGCCGTCTCAGAAATTTGGCACAGGTACGGAGGAACACCTACAAAACTCTAGGCATTGTTGTCAATATGATTTTGTGATTCACAAAGTAACACACACATTTTTTTTTACCAGGAAAACTTTTTTCTTACTGCTGAAGAAAAGCTGAAACATCTACTCGCATCAGATGGAGCAGCTTCCATCACATCTCCAGCTTTGCAACCAAGAACCCCAACTGTTACCAACAACCAAGAGGCAAAAACAAATGTAAGTTTTATTTTATTTTTGTTTTTTCTGTCACGTCATTGCTCTAAATACTCAATACCATATACATTTTTTGCTTATATTTCAGCAACCAATCCCCAACTCTGACTTCCTCACACCCATCAACAAGAATCCTCCCACAGAGAAGTCTTCAACCGAGAGAGACCCAAAAAGTCTGAAGAGAAGACGAGCTCTGGACTACCTGTCTTTTATCCCCCCACCTCCTGCTCTTAGTTATCCCAACTTTGCATCTTCTCCATTTGTAAAAAACACCTTTAACCCTCCTCGAAGATCTGGCACACCAAGCACTTTAACGTCTGCACAGAACTCTGCTAAGGAACCTGCTGTTTCACATTTAGAAGATGAATACGTGAATGATGAAGAACTGGCAATGATCGACACCCAAAAATTACACGTGGATCTACTGTAGGTGTTTCACAGTTTACATGGACAGTCAGGCTTCAATCTATTTTTGGCACATTTTTGTTCACATTTTTGGACTCAATAAAACTGTGAAACAGTGAAAAATCTACATCACTTCTTGTGCTTATATGCTGTCTGTAAATACTTTTATATTTATATAATTATTTACTCTAGTTTACCATCCAAAACACATCATACCAATGGGTTTTGGGCAGAACTCTGCATCATACTGTACAAAAATGTACTAAACAAGATGAAGAATCAAATGCAGACACACTATTTCCTATTTAAAAGTAAAGTGGAAAGTAAATATTTGTCATTGTGGTACAGCACACCATCAAATTGAACCCATCTAAAATTAACCCAACAGTAAGTAGTTTTGTAAGTGGTGGACATTGCGTTGATCAGTGGTGACCTGGCAGCTTGTGGATTTAAACCTATAGCTCTCCGATCCCTAAGCCACTAGGCTGCCATTGCCCCAAAATTAGGGCTCGTCCGGGATTTGAACCCGGGACCTCTCGCACCCTAAGCGAGAATCATACCCCTAGACCAACGAGCCAGTGAAAAAAAAGTGGTGATAACCAGTTCTCAATTTGTTATATAATCTATTAAAGGTTTCTGAATTATTTAATCATCAACCGCTGAGATAAATAGTGTTATATGGGTATATTGTATAAATGAATAGGAAAAAATTTCCTTCGACTTTATTTGTAGTCGTTCCTACTCCACACCAGCAGGTGTCGTTGCACTTTTGTGACGTCATTGGCTAACCAGGAAAAGGAAGACTGCAACAACTGCTATACACTGCACACACCGGTTTTCCGTTTTTTTTATACGTACATACTGTATATGTTATGAATAAACCTGCTTTACGGTAAGCCGTGACAAAGAATATCTAAACATTCGGGTTTGTTTTATCCAGATTTTTTATCTGTCTAATGATATGACATGTTAACCTTTCTGTTGACAATTAGCACGTTATTGTGTATTCACTATTTGGCACTGAATTTGAGTTAAAACACTTTTTAACCCACTTTATGGGCTCGGTGGTTCACTACTGTCTCGAAAGTTACAATATTAATATGGAAAAAAATAAAATAAACTTTTAAGTATCACAAAGCTAATAGTTTCTATTCGATAGAAATGAAACTGTGTTTGTAAACACCGGCTGACAAAATAATGGTTTATATTCCTATCAAACCTTTTACTGCATTATGTACTTTAATATAATTAATAACAAATTTGATATTTTATGAAACGTGTACTCGCTGCATAGATAAAATGTGTTTAGAGAATTCGGACTTTCACCTGTCGTATTTTATTTTCTTAGTTTTGGCGTTTTGAAAATTCATTTTATTCTTTTATCTAATAGTTAATATCCCAAAAGGTTACCTCGAAGACAGTTGGACATTGTAGGTTTCTTGAAGACAATTCTCTTGTCAGAAGAAGCCTCGTTCAGTCAACTTTGAAGTAACAACTTTATGGATTAAATCAGTGTTCCACAACCTTTTTTGCGCCACGGTTAAATGTCTCGTACTATTTTCACGGACTGGCCATTAAGTTGTGGCAGGTAAATTCCCCTTAATAAAATAAAAATTCCGGTGTTCTGAAATATTTTCCTACCTATAAAATCTTCCTACCCAAATTAACTGCGTGCACACAACAAGGATTTCCCAAGTGCACACAGCCTATAATTATCTGCTACCAGACTGGTATAAAAAGTTAGAATCTTGTATAAATGACTCTGCGTCATTTTGAGTTCATTGTTGTTGTCTTCACTGAGAAAATATAGTTGCATTATCGATGATGGAATCCTAGCCATTCTATTGGTCAGTTCTTTTGTTGATATGGGTATGGATCAAGTGGAAGTAATAGCCAGTTGAGGCCAAAAAAAAACGGGCACCACTGGATTGAGTGACTGAGAACCTTGACAGACTTCAGGGTTTATGGTGTATCACGATCTACTTATGAAATATAACTTATTTTTAATTTGTGCTCCTACAGATGTCTCAGTCTGGCTCCCCCCGCAGGAGCCCTCCCAACGCCGAAATTTGTGTCGGTGAAAATACTACAAGTAATGATGATGGATTGCTTAACAGCAGTGATATCGTAAGCAGAGACCAAACAGGTCCAGACAGCGACAACAGGGAGCGTGTGATAAAGGAGGTTGGACTCACCAGTGAGGTTTTCATTGGTCCCTGTTTCCCTCCACCAGCAGCAGCAGCAGGAAAGTCAGACTTGGAGAAGGAGCTAAGTGATTTCTATAAAGAACTTGAGACGCCAGACGATGACAGTGATGCTCATGTTAACTCAGGGACCCAAAAGGACGTGGTTCTACCTCCAGCACATCAACAAACCACCGAGCAAAACCAGAATGTGCCTCAGAAAACCACCAATGTTGGCCGTGAATTTTCAGAAACAGACGGATACTGGAAAAAGAGCGGGAAGAAGGGTCTGTCATGGCCACACTGGCATCAGAATGAGCCATACCACCTTAAGAGGCCAACTCAAAGTCATAATCAACAACCGATGAAAAGTCCAGCAAGTCTCGGACCACAAAGACCCCCATTCCAGTGTCCACCTCCTCCATATGCATTCCCAAATCCACAAACCCAGGCACCATCACAGGTGAATCCTACCTGGAGTGATCCATTCCCACCCAGCAGGGGTCTACAGGAGGCCCAGACACAGAGGTTTGGGTTTCACTCTCCACATGAACACTACCCCTACAGAGAGGACCATTATGACAACCATCAACAAGACCTTAACAGGGAGGGTCACGGTTATGGATACAATAAATACCCAGATGACAGAAATATAGACTGGCTGAGACCCAAGGAAGGAGAAGGTCCACAGTTTGATGAAGATCATGACCAGCGTCAGGAACGTGTTCAACGAAATGATCTCTACGATCCGTGGGGTCCTCGTCCTCATCCACCTCCTGACAACAGTCATCCACAGCGTTCTTCCCTGGTTCTCATCCTAATGAGAGGATTGCCAGGATCTGGGAAGACAACACTAGCCAGGTAAAGTGGAGTTTGTTTTTTAGTGGACATTTCCTTACGTTTTGTCCCTTTTTTATTAGGGTTTACCACAGCGAGTCCAGAATTTTCATCTCACCCTGTCCTCTGAATCTTCAACTCTAACTCCAACTACCTCCATGTCCTCTCTTACTGCCTCCATCAATCTCCTCTTTGTCTCCTACCTGGTAGCTCCATCTCTAGGATCATTCTTCTACCAGTGTATCCACTGTCCCTCCTCTGAACATGTCCAAACCATCACAATCATGCTTCTTTAGCTTTTTAACCAAACCTTTTTGTCTATGTTGTCCCTCTAATGATCTGATTCTTCAGGTTATCTCAGTTGAATCAATATTTCCTCTGAATCTGAGGTAATGTGGATCTGAAGAAGCCTTTCAAATGAGATGTGAAATGTCTTGAAGCAACCTTCTCTGCACAGTTGGCCTCAATGTTGATACTTTGAGTAGGATAGTGGTTTCTACGCTTTCACTGGAGCAGATAGTAGAACGTCATGGGTTCAATTCCTAGAGAAACCTCAAGCTTGAATATGTTATAGATTTCTGGAAGTCACTTTGGATAAAAGCCTTCTGATAAAAGACCGATCATTTTTCTTGCTTCAATTCATATTTTATCTCAGGGAGCTGGTCTCTACTGGTCCCAGTGGGCTCATACTGAGTACTGATGACTACTTTGGGCAGGGCAAAGACTACCACTATGACCCAGGTCTTCTTGGAGCAGCACATGAGTGGAACCAGAGGAGAGGTACTGAACTTCATACAGTACTCTGCACAGGTGTTCCAGCAGCAGTATACATTGTAGAAGACTCACTGCAATAAAATAACTTTTTTTTTACTAAATACTAATCCTAATACTAAAATGTTATTAATGTTAGTTTTATTATGTCTTTTAGCGAAACATGCCATGGATGATCATCGTTCTCCAATTATCATTGATAATACAAACATAGAAGCCTGGGAGATGAAGCCATATGTCAAAATGGTGAGGAGTTGTTATTATTATGGTTATTGTGATTTTAAAAAAGGAAGTGGTGGCGTAGGAATTCAGACCGGTTGTTGAGTTGTGGCAGATAAATACACCTTAATAAAATTACATTTCCGGTGCTCTGAAATATTTTCCTACCTATAAAATTTTCCTACCCGAATCAGAGCTTATAATTTTCTCCTACCAAACCAGTATAAAAAGTTAGAATCTTGTATCAATGAATCTGCATTATTTTGAGTTGTTGTTGTTGTAGTGAGAAAATATTTCCTAATCAAATATGTAAATAGCTGAATGGGGCCAAAAAGAAACATTATTTCTCTGCGGCCCGGCACCAATTCACCTACGGACCGGTACCAGTGTCTGACCCCGGGTGTTGGGGACCACTGTTCTAAAGATTTATTGTAAAAGGATATTATTTATATCGGAAAAATCCTAAACATGTCACTCAGAGGTTAACAAGCATTTTTATTGTGATGCTAGGCTTTGGAGAAAGGATACAGAGTGGACTTCTGTGAACCTGACACCCGATGGAAATTTGATCCTTGCGAACTTGGAAGGTACGTTTTTTTTTTTACATCTCATGTTTTTATGACAGACGATCAGCTGCAGACGTCACGTTCATTCAGTCAGTGCCACATTTTTTTTCTCTTATTTACTTCCTCAGGAGAAACAAACATGGCGTTCACCAAGAAAAGATCGCACAGATGAGGAAACGGTTCGTGTTCCCCATATCCGTAGACATTGTGTTGAGTTCGGAGGAGCCACGGCACGTGACCCGGAGACACCGACCAAATCAGCGGTGACACAACGATGGACTTTAGCTAGTTGGACTCAGTCTTCTTTCTTGACCACTGCCTTTGCCAAACTCCACATTGAGGGAATACTTTTTAAAAAAGATTTTATAGTAGATTATTGTTGATTATTTTTTTAACAATATCAGAGAAAACTGATATTTTTGTAATTTATTATTTTCTTGTTTTGTGAGTTTTGAGAACTCCAATGCTGCCTGGCCTTTTGTGCTTACACTCAGGGATTTATATGAGCTGTTTGTCCACTCTGCAGGTAGAACTCCAGTTAATCAATCAGGTATGTCTACATATATATTTGTCTCTCTAGGAAAAAAACAGAATGCCATGCTACTGGTGCTGAAAATGCTCACTGAGACAGGTGAAGGAGGCCCTCTTGAAAACAGACAGGGCTTATGAAGGATCTGAAGTGGCCAATCAGCGCTTGGACACACAAATCACCAGCAATAGAGGGAAGACACCACTGACAACACACACATCAGGAATTTATACAACACACCCTCCCATAAGAAAGACACAAGGTTCAAGTCCAAGAAAAACAACCAAAATGACTATAATCTGGGCAAGTGCCAACTCACAACGCCTTGTTCTGAGAGACGAAGTCTCGATGTGGTCCACTAGATGGCAGCAGTGTCACCTTTGACAGTAGGTGAGCATTAACTGCAGCGGTCCTGCCACCGCCGGGTCAGTTTCCAGTGTTCAGTACAAAAGAAAAAAAAATAATAATAAAAAATCAGTTTCCCATAGATTCGGTGTAATACAACACTGAACCAGAAGGAGACTGTGGAGAGTTTTGAGAACTATAGGTTTTTACCATAAAATGTAGAACAAATATTATTATAAATTCAACTTTCACATCAAGGTAGGGGCCGGCAAAGTGTCATTCCATGGGCTACAAATGGCCCACGGGCCACAAGTTTGAGACCCCTGATCTACTACATTTCGAAATATTTGTGCAGTTTCTCGACTTGTTGCTTTTGCAGTAGGAAAACATCAGTTTGGATGATTAAGGTTGTTTTGTGTCACCAAAGGAAAATATTAGCATTCAAAACACTGTTCTGTTTCATGTGGTTTTATCTCAAAAATCTGTTTTTACCATTTATTGTCAAAAAAGTTGTTCTTCACAACTCAGACTATTATCTTCTGCTGATTACTTTATGACATAAAAAATGGAGAAATTAACTTTTTACTGATGAAAGGACAAGTGTCTATTTTTTTTCCTACAGTTTCAGTGTCTGTATGTTTAAGAACCTGATGGTCTGCAGATCTTGGCCAAATACTTGGAGGATAGGACTCTGGAAACCAGCCACTAGGGGCAGAAGCCAGTGTTTTTTTAATGAAGTTCCCAAGCCCTGGTAAAAGGTGAAGGTTGCCTCAGGAAGGGCATCTGGCGTAAAACTTGGGCCAAATCAAAGATGTGAGACAACAAACTGATGTCCATACCGGATCGGTCAAAGCCCAGGTTATACAGAGGACAAGGTGAGATGGAAAATGTTGACTCGCTGTGGGAACCCCTGAAGATAGGGACAAGCTGAAAGGAAAAGAAGAAGAAGCAGTAAAGGACTCTGGGAACGGGCGACAGCCAATGAGTTAACAACAACCGGATACTGTGACAAGCAGAGAGACATGCTATTTAGATAAAATCGCAATTACCACCAATAGTCTATGTGTGTGTGTGTGTGTGTGATATTCTCATGCATAGTAATTATGAAGTTAATTTTCTTCCGAAGCATCATTTGGAGCCTGAATCATTCATGAGTTTGACATTTCTGTCCTCACTCGGGGACGGTGTGGATTGAAATGCGGTCATCTCCAATGGAGTGTGAGGACAAATGCTCCCTGAGTCTGTGAAATATAAAAGCTTTGACCTTTAGAATATAACAGCTGTTCAACACCGCGCTCCTGGATGAAGACGCTGAAGGAACACGAAGGGGACAGTGGAACAATGACAACAGACACGGGCTGAGAAATGAACCACCGTTCCTGCAGTGAAATGTCGGGTGGAACGGTGAGTCAAGACTCTTCCAAAGGCTCCTGGCTGATGGGGGCCCATGGTATAATTACAATAATTTATCAACATACGATGTGATATAATTGGTTCTGATCCTAATTATGATAATACACAGTATGTCTTCAAACACATGCAGTATGCCCTGTGTCCAACCCTTACATCGGTACCAGGATTCCTGCAGCGGCCCTCTGTATGGACCTACAAGGACTGGTCTGAAACTCACTAATCATTAAAGACCTTCTACTGACTGAAGATGACTTCTTTTACACATTACTCCAAGGGGTTGGTAAGTGAAATTCCCAAGCTTTTCTAATCGGTTCCACTTACAAGGATATTCTAACGGGTGCAATCATGATGGTAAGAAAAGTGGACACTATTGGATGTCCCAGAACTGTTTTTGCAATGTGTAGTCTGTATCAAACAAGGAGGTCTTCATATTAGTGCCCTTGAAATAGCTCCCGGCATCATGTTGGTGAAAGGGTTAGATAGATAGATAAAACTTTATTAATCCTTTTGGATACTTTGGGAAATTATAGGAAAAGAAAGATGCTAAGGTTCTCTTTAGGGGACACGAGAATGGACAGGATCAGAAATGAGGTGATTAGAGGGACAACACAGAGAGGAAGGTTTGGAGAAAAAGCTAGAGAAGAGAGATTGAAATGGTTTGGACATGTTCAGAGGAGGGACAGTGGATACATTGGTAGAAGAATGGTCCTAGAGATGGAGCTACCAGGTTGGAGACAAAGAAGAGATTGATGGATGCAGTGAGGGAGGACATGGAGGTAGTTAGCAACACCTGTAAAAGGGACAAGCAGAAAGGAATCGTGTTGGTGAATGTTGCTTTACCCTGTATGGGTCAAAAAGATATTTTATTTTGAAAAATTCTCTTACTATGTTAAATAAATGAAGAGGTTGACTACAGATGATGAAATGGCTGCACTCTGAGGTACATGATAAAAAACCAAGGGACTCTGCTGCAAACCCAGACATTGTAAATAAAACAAAAAGTTCCCAATAACCTGCACAAACAACAGCGTTTTTTAGAAAAGCCTCAGTAATGTTTGGCTAAGTTAGGACTAAACATGAGGTCTGTCTGTCTTAACTTCCTACCTGTCTAATTGGAACCCAATAAACCAGACAGAAGACAGGGCTGGGCCATTCATATCAGCTTGTTCGCTTGATTTATGTTGACATTTGATCAACTGTTGACCATAAAACACCGTAAAACCCAGACATAGTCCTGTTGGGGTTTTTTTTTTATGCAAGAACAAATAATGTGGTGTTTATCAAAGGTGTTCGCGTCACAGTAGGTCGCAATTAAAATGTATTGTTTCTACAGACCACGCCCACTTCTTTTATGTCCTTTACTTTTTCCTAAGGCGTCTGATATTTGTTTGTTACATATATAAACTCACAATACAGAAAAGGTTGGTGTGAAAGCTGGAAAAAAAAACATGTCAAACATCAAGGACCAAACCAGGACCTTTACACCACATAGAGGGGAAATGCAGGTACTGCAGAAAAAAAATGAAATATAATCACAATACAAACCAATTACATAATTTGTAAGAGGTTTGGCGGGCCGGATTACTAAGCTAAACGGGACACATTTAGCCCCCGGGCCTTATTTTGCCCATGCCTGCACTATACCAAACAGGGTTTTATGTGCAAAGTCCAAGGAAGACACCATTTATAGGGCAAAGACATAAAAAGGTAACAACAAATCTCTGCCAAGAATTAAGTGGACAAAGCACAATTATGCTAGTAGTTAGCAAACACTTTGTTCACAGATGAGTCTACTAGGAAATGCACCCAACAGTTGAGCGTGGTGGAGGATCCATAATGCTGTCATAAAACTACACCTTTCTGAACTAAAACTAAACCCTCGTCTAATGGGAAACCTTTTGGCAACATTGAACAGTATCTCATTCCTCTTTGACCATCAGCAGCCCCTGCAGGCTGTTTATGGGATGCTAAGAGCCCATCATCCAGTTTTGGATACATGTACTTGTGTGTAGTGTGTGTTTTTGCCTCGTCTGTCTTGGTGAGAGAGACGTGATGATGAATGCTCTCTGCTCCCTGAAAGGCTGTGATGAGCCATTAAACTGTCTGCTGCAAGAAAACAACAGGGAAGAGATGAAAGCCCAGCCAGCATTGAAATACAAGCCCCACAAACACAGACGCTGCTGAGCAGCACGTGACCTTAGAGAACCAAATGTGTCATGTGTTTTGGATCTTTTTCTTTCCTCTTCAGCTTGTCCCCTTTTCAGGGCAGACAACATTTTCAATCTCCGCCTCCTCCTACCTGGTAGCTCCATCTCTACGACTGTTCTTCTACCACTGTCCGTCCTCTGAACATGTCCAAACCATCTTAATCTCGCTTCTCTAGCTTTTTCTCCAAACCTTTCTGAGTCTTTAGGATAATTTTATTCAATGTAGCCAACGGGCTTTGTCTTGTGATTGGTTCACAGGTACGTAGGTGTTTTAAATAAAAGAAAAGTAAATAAATAATGTGGTTCAATAAATATTTATTTAGGAAAAATTAAGTTTATGAGCTTTGAAACAGAACAAGAAGCACACGCTGTCTCTTTCTCCTGGAGTTTGACTCATCAGAGTTCAATTGTGTCTTTAATGATTATTGTTCATTATATAGTGTTAATGATCCAAGGAGGGAAAAACTCCATTCTGTTCTGTTTTGTTTCATTGTGTTATTGAGGCTGATTGTTTCCTGAATGGCTGTGTGGAAAATAGATTGTTGGAAGAAATAGACACCCTGGTGTTTCCTTTCAAATTACAAAATAAATTGATTTCTGGCTGCGGGGCAGGTTTACAATTGTAGAAAGGAGAGGCTTTACTGCTGCGGGTGGAAAAGTAGCTGAAGTGGGAAATGGATTTGTGCTCATTAGGGACAAAACCGTTGTGTTTGTTTGACATTTACTGCCGTTTTCTGCTGTCCGGAGAGTGCAGCCTAGTTCATCACTGTCTGTCTGACTGGCCCTGTCTATCTACCCATTCCATCTGTCTGTGGGGACACTTCAAGCTGTTTACTGTGTTTGTCACGTGAGGCGCACAGCCTGTGTTCTCCAATTGGTTCGTTATCCTTCCCTCCACACCGTCCATCCACCGGATAATTGAAGTTCAACATGGCGAGAACGAGATATTTCATTTTACAAAATAAAAGCACAGATACGTAAGGCAGGGATAATATACATTAAAAACCAGCAATTATCATATTAACTGCGAGTAACGTTTGCTAATTTGCCTTCCAGACTATATATTTATTTCTATTTATTGGTTATGTTTCAGCTCTCTATGTGTGTCTGTTTTCCATTCGAAACCGGATACAGTATACTGTTGATGCGATACGGTTTTCCTTCTCAGCACCTTATGTATATGAATATCCACTCAGCAGACCAATTCCTGCAAGATGAAAATCTATAAATATAATAATAATAATGACAATGTAGCTCACAAACACAAGCGAAAATGAAATAAAGAAAAAAGGACTGATTGACTTTTATTTTGAAACTACACAACAGGAAGTTTCATTGTGACCTCTTTGTAAGTGTATTGACAGATGTGACTCTCCTCATGTTGTGGTTGTGATCCGGTCAGGCGGCGGGTTGGTTCGCTGCTGGCGACCGCTCGCTCCCTCTCTTCTCCGCACAAAACCCGCACAACTATGAAAGGTAGGTCCGACAGACGTTATTAGCGGCTTGGTTCTTATTAATACACGTTTGTCCGGTGTCTGTACCGGAGATTTAGGCGTCAGGTCGGTCACGTTAGACGATGGATGGAAGTTTTTTCCTCCGGCAACCTAGAGACTGAGGCGGATCACTGCAATTACTCGGCGGTTACTGGTAAAGTGGCATTGTGTGTGTGTGTGTGTTTGTGCGCGCGCGTGTGAGCAGGAAAGGTGTGCAAATATTGACACGACTGAATGGACAGTGTGTTAATTCAATCAGTTAATAAACCGAATCAAGGTTTTTTAATTCTGGATTAATCTAAGAAGTAATCAATACACGTCGAAAACTGCTATTACTTTACGAATGTTCTATTAGACACGAGTCTCATTTGTCTTGTTTGTTAGTAATTTCCGGCAGACCTTCAGGTTAATACCGTTTCAGTTAGTTAGACTAGTATCTCAGAATAATACAGTGTTTACAGGGTTTGTTTTGATCAGAGATGATGAAGATACTGAGATATCAGAGTGAAAAAAGGTTAAATATTAACATGAGACACCTGTCATATACTGTGCTATTAAAACACAAAGAGGAAAATGCCAGTTAGTGACTGTTGGGATCGAGTAACATTGGGAATAAAGTTGTTTAAGGTTGTATCCCTGTGTTAACTTCCTGGTTCCTATTCCATTGTATGGCAATCTGTGACTATATTTTCCAGTCTTGTTATGTCATAATCTATAGGTAAAAAATGAATGTCTGACAATACAAGAATCAAGGGAGTACCTTAAAAAAGACTTGTGCAAAACTGATCCGTTCAGTGGTCAGGGAAGCAATCTTTCGGAAGGCTTCAGGTTCAAGTCCACCAGCATAGCACCGTCCTGACCCACATAACTTCCAGTGGTCTCACCCGCTGCAGTAAAGCTCACAGTATGGTGCAGTGGGATTTGGGTGGCAAACGTGGAGACTGCTGCTCCAGCCATCTGGTATCAGATAGTTGCCTAAGGATGAATGAATCAACCCCATAAGCCACTGGCAGCAGCAATTGATGTGATAGTATTCAGATTTCAAGCACTAATGATAGAGGGATGCAACAAAAGAGTCCAGTGGGACCTCAAGACACAAGCACCTCAACATACAAGTGTTTTGAGATACGAGAAAGCTGCCAAACAAATTTCTGCTTTGAGATTTGAGTAATAACTAGCAATACAAGCATGCTTACAGATGCTAACACTTCAGTAGTGCGGCAAGCACTCAGAGGAGCTCACACTGCCTCACTCGTTCACTTCACATGTTCTTTGACCGCTCTATGTATCACCGAACATGTCTTGAAATGGCATGTTCAGTAATGCGTAGAGAAGTCACCGAACATGCCTCAAACGCAAAATTATGGTCCAAAACATACTGCAGTGTGAATATTTTGTGATATTTTGAGATACGAGTGGTTCGAGATAAGAGCAAGACGTCAAGCAAGTTTTTGCTTTGAGATATGTGTAATGGCTTGCTTAATGGTGCTGACACTAGCTGGCTGTCCACTCGGTGAAGACCATGCCGCTTCATACATGCAATATACATTTGTATTATTTGACATCTGAATGTGTCTCCTGCAAGTTGTACTACAACATACTGTACGAGCGTTTTGAGGTACGAGTCAGCTGTCCAGCAATTTTTTTAGCTTTGAGATATGAGTAATGACTTGAGATACAAGCATGCTTACAGACGCTGACCCTAGCTGGCACTACGCCGCCTCACTCGTACACTCCACGAGTTCATTGACTTCCAAACATATCTCCCCGCAAGTCTTGAATATTGTGTTTGCGTTATCTACATGATTTTAATAATGATGAGTCCTAAGAACTCATAATTAAAATACATTTTATTTCATGAATCGTCGAAACGTTGCATACTATTTTATTTTACTGTGTGTCTCTACAGCTGTTTCATGTTCGACATGTTGCAGCTCACAACTCACTGATGCTTGGTGGTTATAGAAACCTCTTGAAACCTTGTGGTTCCCTGTGGTTTTGCCCTTATGAGTCAGCCAGCAGGTCATTAAACGCACCCAGCAAACGTGTCTTCTCGTCTCTCTAATCTCATTAAGTGCTGCTTAGATCTGACCTTAAAGGGCTGCAATCAGCGGGGTCCATGGACATTTTGATGAAGTTAGATTTGTGCAGAGTAGTAATGGTTGAGTATGTAGGCAGGGGCAGGATTCCCGCCTGTGATGCTGTGTCTCCAGGTGTAATTCCACCAACTGTCTCCTCTGTCTTTATCACAAAGCGTAATTGCTTTAAAAATGTGGTGTTGCGGCAATATGTATTGCGTAAAACTTTCGAGGAAATACAAATATTTTACTGTCAACAACAAATTTTATTTAACCAGCAAATGGAATATACTGAACTCCGGAGTATGGGTCCCTATGGAGAATAAGTCATACGAGCCAAAAAATGCATAATGTAAATGTAAGACACCCTGGAGTATAAGTCGCACCGGTGCCCACTAGTGGGTGCATGTGTAAAAGAAAAAAAGAACATCTAGAGACTATTTCACAGCAGTCATCAAGAAAAACAGCTAAAGTGAAGGGAAAGATTTACAGCTCGGTGGTGAGACCAGGATGGATTAGAGACACTAGGAATAGACAGGAGACAGAGCAGAAGGTAAAGATGCTGAAGTTCTCTTTAGGAGAGACAAGGATGGACACGATCAGGAATGAGATCATTAGAGGGACAACCCAGACTAAAAGGTTTGGACATGTTCTTAGGCGGGACAGTGTTTTTTTTTTTTTTTGGTAGAAGAATGAGCCTAGAGATGGAGCTACCAAGTAGGAGACAAAGAGACATGGAGGTAGTAGGAGTTAGAGTTGAGGATACAGGGGACAGGGGGAGATGGAAATTGTTGACTCGCTTTGGCAACCACTGGAAAAAGGGACAAGCCAGAAGGAGAAGAGGAAGAAGTTGCAATAAATGAGAGTACAACATATAGACTGAACAATATTGTACTGTAAAAAAAAAGAAATTTACGTTGTAACCTGCATTTTCGTTGTAACCTGCATTTTCCACAAATGTAAAAGAAATTTAAGATATACCAAGAATGGTTATCAAATAAATATAGTACTTATAC